>JASDQU010283102.1:0-14587 GCA_032191745.1 Picea mariana
TCATCATTCTTAGTTGGGGATGTCAAATGTTGTGGGATATTCAATTGTAGGGGGTGCCAACACTACTAACCCTGGTGTTTCTATTGGGGGCACCAATGTTTCCATGGGTACTCTAACTAGTAGAGATTATAACCCCATGCCAACATTCCTTAAAGAAGGGGGTTGATGTCTCTTCCAGAATTCCATTTGTGAACCCCATCCTTAGGTTTTCCTAGCTTTGGTATGCCATATGGGGGTGAAAACATTATTGGTTCTAGTTTTTTCTTTGGGGACACAAATTTCCTTGGTGTTGAATTCTTCGTCAGAAGGGGGTTGTTTCTTATTTTTAGAATCCATATGGGGAGCACAATTGGTGTTAAAGGAATTGTAGGTCTTTTCATCTTTTCATACAATACATTTATTTTACAATTAGTGCCCAAAAAACTACTCGCGCCCAAAAAAATACCTGCGCCCTTTCAAGGAGACTCATGCCCTTTCAATTAGACTCGTGCCCAAGGGCACTGGGAGAGAGAGACTAAGGGCATTGGCTAGTAGAGGGAGCTCGCGGAGGGCATCAGCTAGTAGAGGGAGCTTGCGGAGGGCACCGACCAGGAGAGGGAGAGACTGAGGGAGATCTAATAGGGCATCAACTAGTATAGGGATCTTGCGGAGGGCATCGGATAGTAGAGGGAGCTCGCGGAGGGCACCGGCCAGGAGAGGGAGCTCACGGAGGGCACCGGCTAGGAGAGGGAGAGACTGAGGGCACAGGCCAGTAGAGGGAGCTCACAGAGGGCACTGGCCAGGAGAGGGAGAGACTGAGGGCACCAGCCAGGAGAGGGAGCTCACGAAGAGAATGGTAAGTGACATATCCCCTGTATTTTTCTTTAATGACCAGCCTATTACATTTAGAGAGCTTAACAAATTGTTTAATGCTAACCCTCCTTGGGGTTCCATATAAGTCATTTATGGTTCTAATTCCCTTCTTATAAAAGTATTATATCATTAGACGATGGTACATCTCCGAAGGATTTGAACACTCCATGATAGCATGGTGTCCACCATAAATATTGGTTGCTAAAATAAATTCCATAGTAGATTTACTTCCCATTCCATTTGAGAAATAGTTTATAATCCTCCCAGGCCTTTTGAATAATTTGAAGCACGAAGGACCCTTGAATTTTGATGAGTGTTGGGGTAACTAGCAAGTCATGAAATTCTAATCCTTTCCCACATTTTCCCTCACAACTCACTATGTGGCTCAAATTTTGATATAAAGGAAATCAAGTTGCTCTGATAAACTCATTGGGTGTAGTGTTTCTCTCTGAAGCTTAACATCAAACTTTCAAAGACACCAATATCCCCAAAGTCCTTGGGAATGCATCAAACCTCCCTTTGCACATGGTGGAGGCCTTTTGTGATCAACATTGGCCCACAAAAAATAAATAAATTGCTGAAAAGTTGATTGTCTGTCCTGGATGCATTTTTTGGCCAATCGAGACAAACTACATTGTAGCTAGATTTACCTATAAGACCATGTATTTTTCCAGTTACTTTTTCTTGAAGTTTTCTTGTATGTTTCTATTCAAGTTGTAGCTTCTTTTACAGTTTCCTCTTCTGCCACTGCAAGAAACAAGTTACTCACAATGCCTACTTACTAGCTGCTGGCCATTCTCACTTAGAAAAATATTTTCATTTATTCTGCCTTTGATTTCCTTCCTTGCCATTGTATAGTCTGGGTCATCTACATTTCTTTCTTATGCTCAGTATTCATCATGTTCTCATAGGCTTGGAAGATGATGTTATAATGGTCAGCATACTGATGATCCATTTTTGGCTTTCCAGTGATAATTTTGGTAGCTTGAATAACAATTATTCACTTAGGGGTATGCTTGGTAGCCATGGCTGTAGAGAATTTCTTGGATGATATGTCCTTGACTTTTAGAAACTACATATGGCTCAAATTTGGGCTCCCTTTGCATTGTGCACCTCAACAATTTTCACTGCTTGCAAGTTTTGTAGTCCTGGTTGGAAATTAGTTATTGGAAGGTATCAAGTTATATGCAAAATTGAACTTGAATGGTGTTGATTTAATTAGTCTTGAAAGAATAATGGATGTACATGCAAGACAATTTAGCAATACTTATTGCATGGCAGCATCAATGGTATGGTCAAACAATTTTGACATACTCAAGTACAGTCGCCATTGTTGTTTCTCCAATTGACTTGCACCTAAGGGACCCGAATCTGGTGTGCATCTAATGTAGGTCTGTAAGAGAGAACTACATTAGCTGGAAACATACTAGACTTCCCATCTCAGAGTAGGAGAACTTGAATAGCAGTTGGCATGTCTATTGTGTAATATTTAAAGTCATACTCCACCTAAACAAACCATGAATAATAAGGTCATCCTAAATAAGGTGCTCATAGGTTGAAATGCATAGTTATCTCAGGTGAACAATATTACCTTTTAAAGCTCCAATATATTCCTAAATATCTGAACCTTGTGAATGCCTGTTGAATTTTTAAGTCCCATATTTCATTGGTTCTCATCAATTGTCAAGTAAGTTCTTGACACTAGCTGCAAAGTCCCCATTACAAGCCTATTAAAATAAATTCAAAAGAAGAGTTAATACATTATAACAAAATAGAAGAGTTGAAAAGATTTTACAACAAAATCGAAGATCTGAAAAAGCTTGACATGCAAAACAAAGGAAGCCAAAAAGCTTGTTGTAAGCTTCAAGAAAGCACAAAAAGACACACTATATATAATATACCATAACACATGCTATACCTATTTGTTTGGTTGTTTTTCCTTGGTGCAGCTGAGCCCTTATTGAGATATTCTGTTGTTAAAGGGACAAAATGTGAACACGGTAGCAATTCTTGAATAACCTCAACCAATATTTTGGCAAACTGACACCCATTTTCTCCTCTTCCCATCTCTCTCTGTCAAATTCAAGGAAAGATTACCCACTGCAACAGGCTCAACTTTGGCATGAACCTGTACAACATCAATTTCAAGAATTGACCAACTAGATTAAAGTTTAAACTATCACAGTTAAATGGAGGTACTCACTAACAAGTTCTAGAGAATATCGGCTATAATCTCACCACAAACAGTTCAAGCATGCAAACCATAGGCAAATATAAAGAGCTACAATAATCATTCCATAGTAGACATTAATGTTATTATAAACACCAAGGCCCAGATAAAAACATTCATTGCAAGAGGATTAGATTAGGACAAACCACACACTAGACAAGTCAAAGATTCCTGACAGGAGAGGGAAATTACACTGGACAAATAGGCATCAAATTCTTCTATAATAGTGTTGACTACATTGGCTCTTAAGCCATACCCAACTCAATGTAATTTCAGTTGTAGTTGGAAGAAGAGAGAGTGGGTTTGTGATGACCCATCTCAATACAAAAGTGGACTCAATAATTTGTTAAAAGAATGCTACCATTGGACTACTCATCTTCTAGGAGGATACAGTATTGAATTGCCCATCCAATAAAGAAGTGCTAGAAGGAACATCCTAAATAGAATCAATAGGAATCAACTTTGAGTTTCCCAGCAATAGCACTCATTTTTGAGTTTCCCATCCCTTGGAGGGAAGTGGTCACTGAATTTCTTGTTGGGTGGAAAAAATTATCATTGACCTACTCATTCAATTGAGGAGAGTGGGAAGAAACATCCTTGTCATACTGCAGATCTACTAGAAGAATAGTTCCATTGAATTGCCCATCTAAAGAGGTGTCAGAATGAACATCTTGCAAAAGAGAAGAGATGGAAGTACCCAACTCTAAGAAGATAATTCATAACAGAAATGATAGTATGAAGACCAAACTCCAAATAACTGAAAGAGTTTGAACACAACTATGAATGCTCAAAAAAAACAAGGGAGTGGGTGAATGAATACAAGATGGAATCTCCAATACAAGATGGGAATGGGTTTATAAATACGCAGCTCCTCACAAAGAGTGGCCATGGCCAGAATATAGAAGAGAGTGGTTTTATGAATTACCAACTCAAAACACAAATGGGAGCGATGGACACTAAACTACAAGAGAGAGTTGGTGTGTGGATATCCAACTCAAGTAGGTGATTGAATGTAGTTAAAATAAATAAGTGAGAGGGTTTATGGATACCCATATCAACATAGAGTTGACCTTATGTACACCATCCTTCATGAAAATGAACAAGATGCCAAGAAGAGTAAGCAATAGATCACACCTTTCCCCTTTAATGTTGAATGCAGGCCATTTGAAGATAGAACCTCCCCCAAACACCATAGGATTAAAACCAACACAGTTCCACAAATAGGCAAAAGGGGTCTTTGGTGGAGATTTGAGAGGAGCCATTGAAGTATGATGGTCAAT
Source organism: Picea mariana (assembly GCA_032191745.1). Classification (NCBI taxonomy): domain Eukaryota; kingdom Viridiplantae; phylum Streptophyta; class Pinopsida; order Pinales; family Pinaceae; genus Picea; species Picea mariana. Next base: position 4,363 of record JASDQU010283102.1, read on the forward strand.
TGAAGGGAAGGAGCACCAAGGAGTGCAATCTATTGATGGGTTTGAAGCATTCGTGAAAAGTACATCCAAAATGGACCAACATCATAATGTGGAAAGAGGAGATCCACTAAAATAATTTGATGGTGCCTGGCTTGTCTTTGAGTGAGGTTTTGAATCTTGGAAATTTGTGGCTTATTAGAGCATGGTTGTAGTAGGAGTTGGCATTTTCTAAGGTTTGGGGTCTCTCTTGAGTCTCCAATCTTGAATGCCATGACACAACTTGATTTGCTTGATGAGGAGGCATCAACAATAGCATATTCAAGTGGACATGGCAACAATGTTGCCAATTTTGTAGAGGATGAAACTGATGATGTGGAGTTTCATTACATGGATGAAGATATTTTTGATGATATGAAATTGTAATTTGCAATGAAATTATGAACATTGGATATGATAGTAGGACACTCATTTTGCAATGTGCACGTATTCATTAATGTATATTTACATTGTACAACTTAGTATGATATTGGATTGTAGTGGTGATGATCTACAATGGTAGCTCTCTTTTAGGCTTCTAATTGACAAATGGTAATCTGAAATTGTCTGTCATGTTCTTTTTTTTGCTTAAATATAAAATAATATATTTTTGTCTCTCCGCTAGATCGTATCCGACCTTTTCTGAAAACTTCCATTTTTGTTCCCTCCTCACTGTGTCTCCTTTTCTGTTCCGTTGTAACTTTGTATCAAAGTTGCCAGTGTACGAGTTGGAGTGATTATATTGCTGCAGAGTTGATTTGATAAATTATTTCCTAAAAGGTTTAACCAAAATGTATGTTATCATGACATGACTATATGATTTGTTATGATTCATTTTTTATCTTACACATGTGATCTAAGTCATTTCTTAATGATATTATTTCCTGTAATTATATTGCATGGTAATTTTCTGGTTGTGGGTATCTCATCAGGTGCTTATTGGACCATCTGACTAGGAAGATCATCATTTGGGCAAAGAGGGATCAGAGAAATACATGATACACAATCTTCCATCTAGTTGCTCTTGTCCTGGTCTCTATGAGCTTGGGATAGCTACACCTCGTTCCCTTTCAGGGCACAAAACACACAAAATCAAGTGTCAAGATGTCATTGTAGTTTATCTTGGACAGGCTGACAACATTAGAACCAGGCTTCAACATTATGGTCAGGCCAGCTCTCATTTGGAGAGAAATGGATCATTCTTCTTGCACCAAAAATGGGAGGAGTCCTCCCATCAACAATGTAAAAGTTCGAATGATGTTTATGTCGAGCAAGGTCCAGGATTATTTACAGAGATCTTTTCTAGGGGATTTTCAATCATGTTTAGATGGGATTCGATAAGTATATTCAGATTCTTTGCCTAACAATTGATGCAAATATGGATACCGAACTATGTTAAAATGGAATCAACTTCAGTCTCCCTACCTCCAAAATCCCTATAAAATGGAAAATTCTAAATAAAATAAATGAATCTAGAAAATCAGTTGCAGACAGATAGGAGATGATTGCAATTGAGACTGGGTCATATTGAAGGGGCAAATTAAGCTGGGCACTTTCCTGCATTCTTTGCTGGTATTCTCACTTGCTCACAGTTTTAGCTGATATCTTTATTTTATTATTCTTTCTTGCTTGTTTCATATATATTTTGTGGAGTTGTTTGGAAAACACCCTTCTCGTTTGTATTCTTTTTAATTCTCTACAGTCCCATGAGCCTTTATGGTTATCCTTGGACATTAATATAATTTGAATCACAATGTCAATCCAATCTCTACCAGTAGAAGGCTTTGATCTTTTTCTAGTAAAATTTACTCATTAAAGACCTCAAAGAAATCTAGTTCACGTCATCCTTTCTCATGATTGCTACAACATAATAAATGACTTTCCAAGTGAGATTAAAAAGGAATTTAAGCTTAGAAATGAGTCTGTCCTCCACAGCATTTTTGGATACTTTGTTGTGGCACATGAACAATTGGAAAATTCCCCTGTAAAGAAAGAAGCAGGCCATACAGCTGCAACTGTATGGAATCCATATAGTCTGTACAATAGGCTCTATAGTAGTTTAGCTGGAATAAGGGCTATTGCACTTGACGATGGAAATAAACCTGAAATACAACATTTACATTTTACAATATCTAGGAAATAGTGTCTAATCTGTCACAGAAAAATCAATTCTTTCTATCATAGCACGCACAAGTTCACTTTATTGATGGTAGACTAGAGTCTGTTTCAAAATGTCTGAGCCACTAGCTTCTTAGAAAACTTATTTTTGGTAAAACGTGGTCGCAATTTGATATGGGAGGGCTCATATTCTTCAAAAACATTTTAGTTGATTTGAAATCTGAAATATGCCCTCAGTCATAACCATGCCAAAGGTATCTTGGGGTGCTTGAATCCCATGAATTGTTTTGTCCTTGATTGGGCTCGTTGTGGTTGTATTCACACTAAATACTATCGAATTCCATAGATCTGTAGTTTTACTATGTACAAGAAGTAAAGGCTCAACATTTCACGGTTATATGGCTATGAGAAGTAGACATTTTGGTGGACCCACTTGAATCCAAACAAAGTGGTAGCCAAGGTTAAATGTTCAACCTTACAATCCATTCAACATTAGAAAGGACATTTTCATATGGGGTTCAATTATAAGATTACAGATTCATTGTGGGCCAAACTGTGCTAGTTTTCATTGATGTCTGATTGGTTAATGGGCATGTTTGAAAATATAGGGGATTGTCTCTTTCAAATAATGTAGTTCAAATCCCATGATAAATCATGCTCTGTAATAATCANATTCAACATTAGAAAGGACATTTTCATATGGGGTTCAATTATAAGATTACAGATTCATTGTGGGCCAAATTGTGCTAGTTTTCATTGATGTCTGATTGGTTAATGGGCATGTTTGAAAATATAGGGGATTGGATCTTTCCAATAATGTAGTTCAAATCCCATGATAAATCATGCTCTGTAATAATCAAAACAAAACTTTGCCACTGAACATAATCTACATTATTCTGGCAGCAAGGAATTAAATTTCAAATCCAGGTTAGAGATGGTAATCAAGGTTTTTGTTTTGAAAAATGTTCATCTTATACAACACCTTATTTGGATTATGTTTTGTATGTCTACTCACTAGCATTATGATAAACCAAATTTTGGGAATATGAAATTTTTTAGGGTTGTAGATATCATAGGTTGCATGTTACAATTACTATACGTTTTACTCGACGTGAATCATCTAGCTCATCTCATTGATGAAGTTGATATAGATAAGTTAATCAAGAACAATTATGAGATATCCATCAATGATGATACAAGTACTAATGGTACAACAAAGACTGCTTTTGATTCTATAAACCTAAAGTTTATTTACAGTATGGAGATCATAAGGAGTTGTCATTGGTGTGCCTTAGGAGTGGCCTTCAGGGTAAGCACATTTAGCCACCCTTAATATATTTTTTATTTGAATCTTGATGCCCAGAGGAGATAGTGTTTCTATCAATTCTGAAAATTGTGATAAATTTAGATAGTACATGCAAAGATGCTACAGGGTTGGTTTTCATGTATTGGCTAAAGAAGAATCGAAATTCATGTATTGGGTTGGTTTTCTCATGTCCTATAGTTTTATTACTTTTAAATTTTATGTTTTTTAATTATATAACCTAACAGTCCAGCTTGCATTTCCAAACATTATTACATTCCATTGCATAGCATATACATGTAAGGCCATCCAACATATTGATAATAAACATGAACTTGACCCAAACGATGATTCTGGAAATCCAAACAAATGTAACCCTTATAGTCTCAAAGCTTATATCAACATCAAATCCTGTGAAAGTCTTGACAATATAATTTGAACTGAGAATATACATAATCGTAGTTAGCAAGTAATTCCATTTAGTTAAAGTATTTTGAACTGAGAAAATACAGAAGTTTAGAAATACAGGTCTTGAAATAAGAATGGATCTGGATGCCATCCCTAATAAACCCATTTTGAGAAATAATCCAAAAAGAATCGGGCAACAATCCAAGAGGGAAAAGAGGCCCATGACCATGTCAAGCATTCCTACTAATTGGTCATCTTGGTCAGACATTCTACCAAACATTGGTGTGTTCAAATATTTAAAAGCAATATAAAAAATATCCAAGAGGAACCCATTCATTCACAAGAGAAAACCTTCACAACGTTAGAGTTGAATTTTCCTCCAACAATGTTTTGTATTGGTATCCCCTTCTAATCAATTTTTGTTATGTGGAAAAATAGTAGTTCCCTTGGTGTAAGTATGTTAAAATGCCATTCAATCTAGTTATTGGATCTCATCAATCAACTATGAAAATTGTAAAAAATTACTGCAAAGATGTATAGATAAAAAAAAATAAAGACAAAAATCAGGACAGTGAGTGAAGTTTGAGGGAGAATATTTGGCACACATGGAGGAAGGGGGTTGGATATGATAAATGTACGGATTAAGCTAAGGTCAATTTATTGGAAATGACCTATGTTGTAAAAAATTTAGTATCTAGTTATTGAATTCAAAGGTAAGGTTGGATTCATTGTTGTATTAATGAATTCACATCCATATAGGTAAAACTTGATTTCTTCCCTAGCACCCCAAAGGTTAACCTAATGACTCTTTATCATCACGATGTGCTAGTATAGGTGCAACCAACAATCACTAAAATTTATTTTGTTTGATTTGGAGGAGTCCCCAGGTCCCTCGGACTACTAAGGTTGAATAGAGGGATATAAGTGGGTAGTTTTCTTCCTCCAAACAATGCTAGTAAATCTCAAATTTGTGCTAAATATTCATTGACTATGGCAACAAATACATTCCTGCTAGGTATGGAGTTAGGGAAGATATGCAAAAAATCCACTACAGTTTTACCCATGTGTACATCCAATAACTACAGGGCATATATGTCTCATCAAATCCAAATCAAATTCGTTGCATATGCATATATTCCCCTTTTGTTGTGCAAGATAAGGCAATTCTGACATGCTTTAATATTATACCCAGTTCAACTCACCTGATTTTGATTTTGTTTGTGGGGACTGCTAGAAGAATAGAAATTCATGTATTGGGTTTGTTTTCTCATGGCATGTAGTTTTATTACTTTTAAATTGTATGTTTTGTTATTATATAACCTAATGGTCTAGCTTGCATTTCCAAACATTTTTATGTTCCAACACATATCATATACAGGTAAGACCATCCAACATATTCATAATAAACTTGAACTTGAGCTTGTGTTAGAGAGTGTCAAGGCAAAGCAGGTTCAAAATTCTCTTCTTATGGATAAACAAGATATGACAAAGCAATTGGAGCAGGCTGGTGCTTCAGCTGAGATGTATAAATAGAAGATTATGCGCCTTGAAGAACAGGTGCAATTATGAAGTATATGCAACTGTCTTTGGGTAATAGCCATGCTATTTTTTTTCTCATCTTTTCCTCCTCCCCCTTGTTTATTTTACAGGTGAGGGTTTACTTGGATCAAATTGGAAAGGTTACTGAAGATGGTCGGCAATATGCACTTAATTTTGATAGTACAAAATGTAAATTGGTAGATGTAGAGAAAGAGTCACAGTCTCTCAAGGCTTGTGTTAAGGCTGTGTAAAAGGAGTCCAAACAATGAAAACACAAAATCACTGATCTGCAAGTGGAGTTGAAGAATGAGAGATGAGTTAAAATAATTTTTTCCTGTCTTGTACATCATTGTTGTCATGTATTACATGGCTCAACAATTCAATCTGTTATATTGCATGCACCAGGTTTGGGAAAAAGAGAATTGAGGAAGAATTGGTCGCTTTGAACACAAAATTTACATGCTTCAGTTCCCTTAATGACGGCGAAACAGCTGCAGAAAGACTTCAAGAAGAAATCAAAGAGTACAAGATGATTTTAAAATGCAGTGTTTGCCATGATAGGCCCAAAGAAGTAAGAATATTAAATCCAACATTTATATTCTTAAATGTTTTAGTGTTTGTTAGTGACCTTAGTGTTATTGCGTTGAACGCTGCAAAGGGGAAGTTACAGTGTTCATTTTCATCTTAGATTTATTGGATTTGTGATCAATTTGAAAGTAATTTTATTTGTGCTTTATGATAGGTTATGATTACCAAGTGCTTCCACTTGTTTTATGGCCCTTGTATTCAACAGAACTTGGAGACCCGACACCACAAATGTCCAGGATGTGGTACAGGTTTTAGACAGAATGATGTGAAAACTATATACATATGATTTGCATGGTCAATATAATCTGGTTTTCTATCAACAGAGAACAATGTAGAGTTTTAAGAGAGAAGTTGGAGTTTACAACCATATTGTGTTGGTAAAGATGTACCCAAAGATATTTCATTGGGTAGAGAAGGTTCAAGGACATACTTTTGTGTCTTAGACCATCTATTTAGGCTTACATGCATCTATTTAGGCTTACATGCATGCTCATTCCCAGGAAAATGCCCAATCTATGTTCAACCTTGGATACATGCATGAACATGGCGAGGGCCTTCCTTTTGATTTGCACTTGGCAAAATGATATTATGATCAAGCTTTAGAGACTGATTCAGATGCTAAGTTGCCTATGATGCTTGCACTTCTGAGTGTATGGATTAGAAAGCACTATGGTGGCAGCTGTCTGGTAAGCTTTGTTAATGCTTTTTGTTGGTTTAATTCCTACTCATCAATTAGCTAACATGAATGTGATGATATGTTTGAGTGTTGGCTATTTCTCACAAGTTATTTTATAGGGAATCAATGTTTTGTCGAGCTAATGATGTGAAATGATTTTTACATGGATGGTATCTTTATGTGAACTTGAATCTGAATATGATGTGTGAACTTTGCAGGTGACACTAGTTGATTCTCTCCCTGAAATAAACTTCCATTTCCTAAAACTTCCATGGAACCATTTCGTCTTATATGCCAAAGATAACCAATGAACTTGCAATCAAGGAAAATATTTCTAAACTGATGTTATTAAACCACAAGGACAACAAGGTTGAGTTGATCCAACGAGTTATTTAACCAATGAGAAGAGGGAAGATATGAAACAACTATGCAATGAAAGAAAGCATATACCATAGACCATTCACATGTGCTAATATCCAATAATTATATCCATAGGTCAATGCTCTAATAAAAGATGTCAAACTGTGTAACGAGACAACAAGTAAAGCATGTGCCAACAATGATATATTAATGGTCAGATTGCAAGGATAGTGATATTCTTTATGCCATATACCACAAAATTCTATAACAAGTGCCTTCAAATTATGTTACAAAGGAAACATCTGTGGATATATCTGATCTTCAAAACAGTTCTTTTATAATTGTTGAATGAGTACAGAATATTGTCTTGTGATGAGAATATCTGGCACTTACCATTCATATCAAGGGAAAGAGCCTAAAGGAGCCTTTAGACTGGACATATACAGCCAGAAATATGCCTCTACCTCTGCTAAGATCAAATAATGGCAAAGGATGTCACCAATGTAATGAACCCACACCTCTGTACTGTTGAAGCTAATTCACTAATTTAGGCTTGAAAATTGCCTACGATGTGTGCTACATACTGAAAAATAAAAAGATCCTTGATGACATCTAAATCCCATTTGTAATTACCTTGCTACCTAAATCACGAAATTCTAATAAACTCTGCTCATCACTGAGAAAAACATTTTTCAAATTTTGTTTACCCTGGGAATGACATTGAACCAAGAATATAAGTCTATATCCTGACATGCTTTCTAACAGTTCAGTAATCAACTCTATAATTTACTGCAGGGCTTGAATACATATTATATTCTTTGCTCCAATACAACACTGCAAGGTGTATGACACACCTGTCCCAACACGACCTACTTACACCTTACTTTCAGGCATGATAATAAGTATTTTCATGTCCGTGGATCATAGGATATGTGTCCCGTGGAACACTGGTTTTCTTTCTTCATCAAAAGACCCATTGGCCATAGGTGATAGGAGAGGAATGACAAGGAGTTCTTGATGTAACCCCCATGATAGCACAGTTGGACCCTCTTAGCCTAGGTCACTCTTTTGAGGACTTTATTAGGATTAGCATTGGTACTTTCACAGTGGTTGACAGAGATGCTGGCACCTCCTTTGATGTAGATTCTGGCTTGAATGTTGCCACTCGTGACTCAGTTGACTTCTCTAGGTTTTGGAGATGCTCTAGGCATTTCATTGCTATTATTACATGGTACTTTAGAGTCTCATTGACCTACTTGGTCACTTGTGGAAATTAGTATTATTTCAATTCATTTCCTCTCTCTAAGTCTCCAATATTATGTTTTTCTTCTGATTGATTTTGACTTCTGGTGCTTACCAAATGAGTATGATGCTAGCTGGAGAACATTGAATAGTTAAATAGTTCGAATGACATGCTTAGTTTCAATTCAGGTAGTTCGTAGGTTCTTTGTGTCATCTTTTATACTTTCATGTTTTATCAGTCAAAGATATATGTGTCAGATGCAGTTTGAACTTTGAATGCCATCTTAAGATGACCTGTGTAGCCTTATAAGCTCCCAGTTCATATGGCTTACTTTGAATTATAGGTTTCATATCCTTGTTAAGTTTGAAAGTTAGATATGGTCCTTTTTCATTTTACTTAATTGGCATTTCAGAAAGATATTATTTATAATATTTCTTAGTAGTGTTGGATGCAGTTGTTTTTTACTCTTCTCTATTAATGTTATATTAAAAAACTTCTTGTTGAAAATGTTGTTCAAGGAATCCAGAAAATATAATCCATGTTATATCAAAGTGATGATTGGGGGGTGATTTTTGGAGTTGACGGGCTTGCCAATGACATGGTTTGTTTTCATTCATACCATCACTAGTCTCTTCTAAAATTTGGTTTTCTAGTCTCTGTTATTTAAATTTGTCTAGAACTTTGATTACTTTCACTCCTTTAGCATCCTATATCATATTTTGGTAAAGGAGCATAACTGGTTGACTTGGAATGCCATTTTTCAGTACTATATGTTGGTACAGATATGAAAAAGTTTGTTTGGTCTCTCAAACCTAAGCATGATGTAGGTGACATGTTGAGGAGTTAAAATGCAAGAAAAACATTGTTTTGTCGTGCTAGCAATCATAATTATGTGTAATGGTGTAGTGAACGAATGAAAAAATGGTAACGCTTAGAGTTGTTCTTCATAACCTAGTTGTGTAGTTATTAGTTAAGTAGGCCCACAAATTGCAATTCTTATAAATATGTAACCAATCCATACCACTGGTTAGGGTTAAGGCCTAGTAGTAGCTAGTTTAGAAGTTTTGAAAATAGGAAAATCATTCTTTTGATGAATTGCTTTGCATTTTATCTTTAAAAGTGAATATGGTATTAAGATGGAAGGTGGGAATATATGGTACCGATATGGTAATGTAGAGGTATTTGGGTACATTGTTGCCCTTTAGAGTTATGAAGAAGCAACCATATCATGCCATTTACGTAAGGTTTGAGGCTAGTTACAACAGGTATAGGAATTTAGAGACAGAATATCATTCTTGAATCTTTGGAGAAAGAGATTTGCTTATTTTCCTTCAATTTTAATGAAGTACTAACAACTCATAGGTTATTGCTAAAATTAATGCCAAACCTTATCATTGAACAATGAAAAGTAATTGTTGGGCCTCTGTTATTCATTACATTACTTTTGTTGATGATATTTATGGGCATGGATTATCACTATTATTTCATCAAATGATGGTTAGTTTTCAAGCTTCTGTTCTTGTCATGCTTTTTAGTCATTAATTTAAAAATAAAAATTGAAGCCTTATAATGTAGCCTACACTTCTTTTAGTGTGTACTGTTCCAGTGTTCGAGTATTAAGTTATGCTTACTGTTTCCATACACATATCGTCATCTGTATTTTACCAAGTCTCTCGTTCATAAGTCTGTTTTGAAGTGTATAGGCACCACTTGTGATGAACAGATATAAATAACATAACCATGCCAAATGAGGAATCTAATGGTGGCTGGAGAATGACAAGAGAATTTTGTAGGCAAAGACGGTGTCAAAGTTTCATATTTTATATAATTCTCTCTCAGTTGACTCCATTTCACAAAGATATTATGCACATTGGAGGTGGTCTAGATTGTGTACTATATAAAATTAGTGTAATTTCAGCTGTAACTTGTAAGGTCTGATGTAAACAATAAATTGTTGTGTTATCTATTGTTGATT
>JASDQU010283103.1:0-14587 GCA_032191745.1 Picea mariana
TTGAACATGGATGGTATTCTTGAATATGTATCCTCAATAGTTTTCTTAGATTCTAGTTGACCATGATTCATTCCTTTGAGTACTTCTACATAACTCTTTATATTTTCTTCATTCTTCTTTTCTAGCAATGTAGAGTGCTTCTCTTCATTCTCTACAACTGATGTGGATGTTTCTGTCTCTTCAAGGTTCTTATAGATCTTCATGATTTTGAATCTTAGTGTGACAACTTCTTCTTTAATTTTCTCAACCTCTTCTTCTTTCTTCATTATCTAAGACTTCATGACTTCTTTTGTTCTCTTTTCTTCTTCAAGTTGGATTTTCATTGTAATTATTTCTTCTTCCAGTCTTCTCTCTTATTGGCCAAACTCTTCCTCAAGTTGGTTTAAGTAATTGGTTATTTCCTTGAGATGATCCATCAGTATATTTTCTCTCTTTTCTGCTTCTTCCTTTTGTGCTGCTATGTTGGCTTCTANCAACTTCTACTTCGTCATACTCTTCTGAATTTGAATTTGTCTGACATGATGAGCATCTTTCTTATTGTTCTGTATCTGCATCTTCTTTGGTATTTTTTGAACCTGCGATGGGTGAAGAATATATGTCATGTAACTTATCCCAAATTTCTTTGGCTGATGAACATTTACCAACCTTTTCTCTTACCAGTTTAGGTAATCCTTCCTAGATGAAATCCATTACTATTTTATTATTCTTCTTCAATTCCTTCTTGGATTCATTCTTTTCCCTTTTTGAAATATCATATCCTGTAACAACTGATAGCCAAATATAATGTCCTTGTTCCTGTAAAAATAATTCCATCCTTATACTCCACATCTTATAATTAAAACCATTCTGACCATTAAACATTGGTACTCCATTCTCAGAATAATCCATGATATCCTTCCAGTGGTTAATTTGTTTCCTGAAGGAACCTCTCTTTGATACCAATTGTTGGATTACTGAGAGGGGGGGTGAATCAATAATAGAGAAATTTAATCCTTTTAACCATATAATCCAAGTGTTATATCAATGTAGCATTATCATCCAATAAATGTAAAGTAAATAAGAAATGAACAAATGAACAATCATACACATACAAAGTAGACCAATGTTTTATGTGGAAACCCAAAGAGGGAGAAAACCACATAATTCTTTTTCTTATATGTATTGAATAATTAGATTCATTGGAAGCACCAGCTTCCTTTGTTTTCCAGCTACAACTAGAAGGAGGCTCCAACCCCCTATTTTCTCAGGCTACAACCTGAGGGAAGCTCCAACTCTCCAATTATATGCCTACAACCAAAAGGAGGCTACAACCCCCTATGTTCTTCGGCTACAATCGGAAGGTGGATACAACCACCTGTCCTTGCCCCGTCCAACCGCCCTGAAGTATAAGTAAAATGATGGAATCATTTTCACACTATCATTATGAGATATACTGTTGCAAACCTCTACCAATCAACCTGTACCAAACAACATGTACCAATAACATGAACCATGCATCAACCATGCATCAACTTGTACCTCAACCTATAATCAACATGTACAATAAACAAGTGCATCAACCATGCACCAACCTATAATCAGCATGTACCATAAACAAGTGCATCAACCATGCACCAACTTGTACCTCAACATGTAACATTGTTGGCCCTTGGTTATGGAAGGAAGTGAAGAACAAGGAAGAAAAGGTGAAAAGAGATGTGGAATACACAATGATTGTCACTGGGTCGAAGTGAGAAAAAGAGAAGAAAATATGGAGCGAAGTACGGAAATGCAAGTCGTTAGAGGAGGATATTGAGGATGACATATCAACAAGGAAGATGGATCCAGGACAACTCAACAAGTGGAAAAATCCACCGTTGGATGCTTTGGAGAAACACACGAGAAGGAAGGAAAGACAGGTTGACGAAGCCTAGGAAAAGCATGTCAAGTTGACCTAGGGTTTTAGACACCTAAGGTTTTGGTATCTAGGGTTTTGGCACCTAGGTTTCGGCCTAGGGATTTCGTTGAAGTATTGTAATGTATAAATAAAGGTCAAGAGGACATGGGTCATGTTGGTATGATATTATTGTTGATCTATCTCTATTGTGTGGTGAGATATTATTGTATTGATAGAGAGGAGTGCTAAGTGAGAGATCCTTCTAGGATTGCAAGATCTTCAGCTGTGTGCGAAGGTCAAGTCCTACAACCAGGTGCGCAGGAAAAGGAGAGAAAGAGAGAGAATAAATAACATATGCTAGCTAAGAGTGTAGACAAGAACTGTAGGCTTTATCTTAGTAAATCATAAGCATAGTTATGTAGACTTAGCCCAAGAGAGAGGGTGAACCACGTACATCTTGTGTTGTGTGTGTGATTGATGCTTTGATCTCTATCATTGTTATATTGTTATTTGCATTTTTGTATTAGATAAAATCTATAAATGTGCAGCGTAGATATAGCTTGGTGAGGGATATATGAATGTTTCCTTGTTGTTTTATTAGATCCACTTGATATTCCCCTGGTTGTAGACATATCTGTCCTATATCCCCCCTCTTAGCTGCTTTGGGTGAGACTACATCTGCTTCACAGGTGTTGCCGAAAGGGAGAGTAAGTAGGGCTTGTTGGTATGCTTTTCGAGTGAACCCTGGGTCTTCCCCTATGCCAACAAATGGTTTTGTTTTCGGGACATAAATCTTCGTGAGGGAATGCTAAGGTGGTTCCCATCGAAGACAAAGATTCAGAAGTGGATAGAAGATTGTTGACTGGCGAAATTGACCGTCCGTCAACTGGAAGAGTGGATCTGGTCCGGGGTTGTCTAAATAACCCAAGACGTTTGGGATAACCCACCCTTATGGGTTTAGCGGCTCCGTTGGCGGATCTAAGTCCTAAAAAAAACAAAAAGAAAACTACTCTAAATTAACTAATCTAAATGAAAAATAACAATTAAAACAAACTAATAAACTAATCTAACTATTATATATACAATCTACTATCTAATACTATAATAAATCTACGAATTTAAACATCTAAACTACTAACAAAAATAAATCTTATTCACAAATGTACAATATTTACAAATTACAGATTTAAATGAAAACCTGCAAAACTCATTGGTAATCTGTCCTAAGACAGCCAGACTAATTATTTTTATTATTTTTATAATTTTATGAAAAAGAAATAAACTAAAAACTATCTAAACTAAGCAACTAGACTAATTACTCTAACTACAAATCTAAACTAATATATTTATCTAAGCTACTTATATTATACTAACTAATTAACTATTAAATAATAAATAACAAGCTGACCTGAAGTAACGCTTTAGGTTTGTCCTGTGTAAGATGGTTGATTCAGCTGTTTGGTGGGAGGAAACCCGCATCAATCATCTGCCAGCCTCTAGTAAATAGTACGCAGTAGTGCTCTTTTGAATATCGATAACAGAACAAACAAGACATAAAAGTTACAACAATCTTATGATTTACAAATCTTCACAGTTAGATAAATCTGCATGCAAAGATCTATACAAAATGATTCAATTAACAAAGAAGAGAAATCCGTCATTCATTAACTGAAACAAAGTAATTGTTGTAATTTAAAAATAGGAGAGATCAGATACAGACATCCTATAAATCAAATCACATCAGCATACAAAGAATTATGATAGCTAAAGTAGTCGATAATTAATTGCCAACCGATATGCAAAAACTTGAAACAAAAGTTTGATATATTGAAAGCGAAAGCTGTTACAAGACATCAACTTTTGTCTCAGTCTGAATCATAAATCCATAGTCTTGTTCTCCCATAGTGAGGATGATGATGCTTATTACAAAAAATAACAAGTATTTAAAGACCTCCCACAAGTTAAAACATCCCTGTGGGAATCATCAAAACAATTTACAAAAAATATGGGATGATATCCCAAGTCTGACTAAACTAACAACCTAAAATAAAAACTATATCACACAAATATCTCCTAGACTGCCACAACATGCCCAATTGATTATTGCAATTCAAATGTACCTGAAAGAGGACAAAAATGGACAAGTTAAGAGGATATTTTGTTGATAAAATTGATAAAAATCTAATTCTAACGACTAGCTACAGAATCTTGCGATTCTGTAGCTGGTCTAAATCAAACACATAATCGTATTAAAAATCAATTCGAATCTTAAAAAACATATTCAAAGTATAAAAAATATTTGATTTCTAAAAGCATCATTCAAATCGACACTTGTATGCAAATTGAACAAACTAAATCAAATGATAACAGAGATGGATGCACTCTGTTTAATTCGTTATCACCAATTCGGGTATACAGAATCATATTGGATAACCGAATAGTAATGAAATCGTTTTCATAACCAATTGAAATCAACACAAATAGTTGCTTCAACTATCCACAAGATCATTGTTGTATCCAAACGAAACCAACAGGATCGTTTTCAAATTGATGTATTAAATATAAACGATTATGCTAATCGTGGCACACAATAATCACTTGCAACTCAAATCGAATAGGAACGAATTGAAATAGTTTGAGGCTGGCAGAATCGTTATGAATTAACACTGTTTCCATGATTTTAGCAAATAGATCTTCGACACAGGTCAAATAAGAATATCGATTCCATACAAAACATAATCGTTTTTGCCAAATCGAAGTCGAACAGAGTTGTTTTCCTGATTTAAAAGATTACATCATATTTATTAAACCAATCATTAATAATGACGCATAACATATTTAAAGGATCATAACAATTCAAGCCCACGAAATCATTCCAAAATCAAACCATAAAAGTTAAATCAGAGCCGATATGATCCAACCACAACGAAATCATACCAAATCAAAACATAGTCGTGCTCTGATTTTAGCATAAAAACCTCTTGTACAGATCAGATGCAAACAAAATCCAAGCGAAAGCAAACTTCATTGATCACATTAATTCATACTAACAGAAATTTTCTAAAGTGAACCACACCAAGTCAAAACCAATCGATCACTTCTACTAAGTTGGGCACGACAAAATCACATACCAAAATCATTACCATATTCGACTTTAGTAAAATGAATCTACTGTACAGGATCCACAACATAACCGTTTTTGATAATCAAACCATGACAAAATTATTTCGAATAATAAACAGACTTATCGAAACTAAAAAACCAATTCATTATATTAATCCAAGAAATTGATAAAACGAAATTGATATTGAAATTCATAGCTGGATAATTATCAGACAACTTGGTCATGATAGTTTGGAATTGACGAAGGCTGTCGCCGACTCGACATTCCTAAAAACGATCGAACCAGTGGTTTTCTGCTTCTTGTCATTAGCTTGAAGCCTGTCCCTTTCTCGTGACAGAACCGTGACTTGATTCGCTAAAGATTTAATCTTTGACTGTAACAAGGGAACGTCGGTATAGTAGTGCTCAAGCCACACATTACATTGGTTGCATGTTTTTTGTTTGGGCTTCAACATAACAGTCGAGGGTTTTCTTAAATCACCGAGGGTTTCATTACGAAACTTGATTCCTGGGTAGTTAAGATTGTTTTTTAGGCAAGGGGGTAAATTAGAAACAAATTCATAGGGTGGATCGGAGCATAGGCCATGGGAATAAGGGTACTCACTAGCTAAGAAGCACTCGATATCAGAGTCCGAGTCTTCACTGAGGACTATGGGATTTTGATCAACACTAGGTTTAGGTTTATTCCGGGCAAGTTTCGATATCAATCAAGCATTCTTTTTACCTTTGTCGTCGACAGTAGGGTTACCCTTGACTTTCTTTCTCACAGGATTTTTTATAGCCTCAACCTTGTCTGTTATGATGTCGGCTAGGTTGATATCAGGGCAGACCGAGGGTTTGGGAGAGGGTAGAAGGGAATAAAAAGGCACGGGTGGCCCAACCTTAGTCTCACTGACCACAGACTTGTCGATTTGGACAGACTTTGAATCAACAAAGCCATTTCTAGACAGAAAAGATTGCCAATTATCGCCATGGAGGTTTAAATGATGAATGACGATGAGTTTAATCAAGCCATGGTGAAACAAGCTGCTGTCATCCTTCTCGTGTTTGAACCTCTTATCCATTTTGTAAAGACTATGCTGGAAGTAAAATGGGATGTTCAATGGATAACCCATGAAATTCATTAACAGTCGAAGGTGATAAAGAAAAACCAATCCATACCGACCCTCACAGGTCACAAATTGTTTAACCATTATCAAAAGATCGTGCCACCTAGGTTTAAGCGTGGAAATAGGCATACCTTTGTCACATGATGTGACTTTTCATGATACAAATAGCAAAGGCCATGGCACCTCGTCAAATTTAGAGTTTTTAAACCATCGTTGGCCCGTGGCTACCAATCCTGTGGCAGAGCTTATGAACTCTTCATTCAGCTCAAGCTAAATGTCACCTACTTTACCCTACACCCATCAAAGGTAAGGGAAAATTGCTGTGTAAGAAACTTATTGAAACCCTTGAACCTCTATACAGACGTGAACCAACTGCTATCCTCTAAATCCTTACAGGCATTATCGAACAGTAGCAGGGCTTGACTACCGTTCGACTCTATTCGCACCACCGGTGCCATAGATAGGAGCACATAGTGAGCAATGTGAACGAGCCAGGGTTTGAATCACAGCATACGTAGGGGAAGAACGCTCATAGGCTTACCCGAAACTAGCAGAGGTGAAACAGTGATAGGGGGAAAGACATTAATGACATATCGTGCGAAGGTGGTGGAGCTATTTTGGCCCATGCACAACAGTCTTATCCACAGTACAACCGTCAACGCTTATAACTATTCAAATGACTATAGAAATGTGTTAACAATTATGCCATTCAATCAACCAATGAAATCAATGGTAACCGGATTAATCATTCGCGTGAGCAATAGTTATACCATAGTTTTAAAACCAAACAAATGAATCGAAACCAATACTGTAATGACCCTTGATTATAAATTATAATTAATTTAATAAGGTAATCCTAAAGGATTAGCTAAATTATAATTATTTATTAAAATAACCTTAACTAATTATTTATTATTAATTAGTTACTCTTGATTATGATTAATTTAAGTATAATTAACTCTTTAATCAATATGGTTAATGATTGATTTAATTATTAATTAAGTCATTAATTAATAAAGTATTAAATAANAATTGGATAATAAAATATAATGTTTAAATTGAGTTACGTATCCCACAAGGGATAACGTATTCAATACATGGATAATATATTTAATGAATGGATAAGGGTAATTAAATGGAGGGATAAGGAATTTAATGGGAGGAGGAAAGGTGGTGATGGAGCAATAAGAGGGGGAAAGGAGTTGGGAGGAGGCATTCTATGGGAGACTATTTTCTTGCTATGGGCAGAGAGCCAAGAGGGGCTGGGAGATAGGTGTGCTCATATTGAGGCACAAGATTTGCTGGTTGTGAGCTATTTGTTCAGGAAGGCACCAAGTTGCTAGCGGTTTTGGGCTTGGAGGGCCAGGATATCCATAGATATCCTGGAGCTAGGTCATTTTCCTAGTTGGCAGGGTGGACAAGAGGTTTTGGGCAATTATTTTCTGTGTTTGCAACAGGACTGGACTATGTAGTAGGTAGCAGCAGGAAGGTAGATGACAACGGAAATTAGCATCAGTGTTAAGGTACTCAATTCGAATTTATGCATTACTCATTGATAAATTTTAATTTTACTTGCATAACTCTTCTTTTATGAATCTGGTATAAATTGCTGTACATTTGGTAGAATTTGGTAGAATTTTTAGATGTTATTTTAAAACCAGTCATTACATTTGGTATCAGAGCCCTGGTTCAAAATCTAGAACCAAGGGCCTAAATAAGAGGTTTAGTTAGTAAATCCCACGCTTAACCAGCACATAAAACATAGAAAATTTAATGAAAATAAAAATAAAAGATAGTATAAAAGATGGTATCAAAAAAAAAAAGTTCGAATATATGCCAGAAACATCTAACTAACGTTACATATGTTCAACTCTGTGTCTGTTCCAATATCAGCGAGTACCAGAGAAAACTACGCTCTCCACCTCAAGGGTGATTGTCTTTCTAGTCAATGTCTTTACAAATATCTACATATTGAAAGGCAATCAACACAATACAAAACCTGCACAACCAGGAAAAATAATCAGAGGCACTGAATAACATAAATAGCCAAAATGCTCCCGTATTTCGCAATAAACATCCATATCCTAAACTATTTGTTACAGATCTAGAACAACATATTCTCAGAAGCTAACAAAGTAACTCATTACAGCCCAAAAACATAGAAATGAAACCAAACGATTCGAAACAAATACGAAGAAAAAAAAAAAGTAGAGAACCTTGAAAGGATTCGAAACAAAGATCAGCGACAGCAGTAAGAAATCCTTTTAATCAAAGATCAGAGACAGCAGTAAGAACCAATAGAGAGACGATACCTAAAAGAATTCAAACGAAATAGAGTTCGCTGATCATGTGCATAAAATCTCCCAAAACTCGAAGTCACCTTAATAAATATTGAAGCACCTTGATAGGTTGTGTGAGGCCGAAAGCCCACAAAATGACATTAGTTTTAAATTGTATATTCTACTGTCAAGTCCATCGGAATTTTTCCTACTCGTGTTTAGCTCTAAATACAGACTATGATAAATATTAAAAGATATGGAACCCTGGCAATATATAGCAAAGAAACAAACAATACAGCAAAGAGATGTAACAGAAAGAATACCCCGATTCTCTAAAAATCCAGCCAGATTAGCTTGTCGATGCATTGCAATCTTGCAAACTGCATGCATCTTAGCTGCAAATTCTTGAATTACCCATGCAGTTGTTGCACCACCAACTCCTACTTTAGAAGCAAGGAATGGACAAGTCCTCACAACTACGGCAAGTCGCATTGTATATTTTACCTGATAAGTATATTTCTTTCAAAGGATACAAAGCTTGCAACACTTGACGGCTAGCTGACTGGAGAATTTGTTGCCTATCACTCTGGAATGTTGTCTCCAAGAATGGTTGGGACTTTCTTCTACCTGAGTGTAGCCCAACTTCTGCTGAATCTGCACCCACTTTCATCATGTACAAAGAATAGTATCCAGACAAAAGTTTAAGATCCCTAAAACCAACAGCAAACCTAAGCTAGAAGTCATGTCGACACACCAAGCCCCAAGCTATGAGTTCATCTATAGTTTCATTCCAAGTCAAGTCACGAACAAATACTCAAATCCCCAAACCCTTGCATTTTTGGATATCTTTTTGACCTTTCTGGATGATTTTTTTGGATCCTTTTACTAAAAAGGGTAACTTGGAGAGCACCCCATTCAACCAGGAATGTTATGAGGGTAATAGTAAATGGATAGAATGTGATGACAAAAAAATTGGAAATGGCTGGAGGGGACCTCCCAAGTCATGGAGAGGATGTTAGTCCCTAATAACAATGAAGTTAAGTTTGAGACCTGAGCTTTGTCAGCTCAAAATTTCACCAAACTAATAAATAAACGAATAACAAAAAAAAAAACCCTCAACGCCAAAGGCAAGACCATACCCTAGTGCAGCAGACCAGAGCCTCTGTCATGTAGGGAACTCTGCTTACAATGACAGAATCTGACGGACATTCCAAATAAAAATGCATCTCAACACGGATCCTGAACAAAAAATGAACTATTCCAATCCAGAAACAAATAAAAAACTCATCTGGACATTACCTACAGTGTCCCACAAGCCAAGGTTTACTGTATTCCCGTCAAAAACCACATTTGCACTGAAATTGTCAAAGACAGTCGACACATAGTCTGTTGGAAACGTGTTGCTTGTGTAGGAGATGAACATGCATGTCTTCCCCATGGCCCCATCCCCCACGGTCACACACTTGATAAACCTGGAGGTGCTCATGTCATCAAAGCCTCTATCTCCCAAACCTGTTCAGCCCACCTCTGGGAACTTAACACCAGATAGCCCAACATCGGTCTCACTTAAAGGCGAAGGGATAAAAATGATTGGTCTGAGAGAGATTCGAACATTCGCGGGGAAACCCCTTTGCAAGAATGCTCATTCACCAAAATGTAACCTTTGAGGCGACGCACACAGGCTGCGCAAATATGTATAAAGACGACATAGGTGGAGAGAAAATGAGAAGCGAGAGAAGTATGAGAAAACCAACATTAATGGATCAGGTAGTATATGCAACGCTCATTCACCAACTCAGCCGGGTGACGGAATAAATAACGAAGGGATAAATAACCTCGCGGGGATAAATAAGGCGCAGGGATAAATAAAAAAACACCGGGGCAAGCTAAACCTTGTTCTCCCCATTAAAGTTCTGGATAAGCTACCCAAGCGCCACATCTCAAATCTCATGGAGGAGAAGCTCGCGAGAGGGGCCTGCGCGCTGTATTCGCCATGGCGGCCATGCTCCCTCACACCTCCCTACACAGGTGACCACAGCAAATGAGGAGGCAAAATGGTGAGTTTAGGGTTTAAAGGTGTGGGCGGATATTTTATTCCAGTGAATGCAAGCGAGGGACACGTGGGCTACATGCGAGCCCACGCTGCCGACTTAGCCCGCGTGGCTAGTTCAAATTTTGTTTAATGATTTATTCGCCATTATTTGGGTAGCGTTTATATTTTGTTTGAATTTATATTATTTGTTTAATGTTATATTATTTGTTATTTGTTGAACATTTGTTATTTGTTATTACAGATTGAACATTTACTTTAATCCTCAACCGAAAACGGTAGGGGAAGTCAAATATTTCAATAATAAGCAATTTGAAATACAATACAATCAATCTTTTCTGCTAACCGTGAGATCAATTCACACTAACGATCAACCAAATAACATTAGAGTTCACTGTTTACAAAAGACAAATAATTTTCTGCCCCAAACCAGAGAAAAAAAAAATAGTTCAATCAGTGGCTGCCTTTTCCAATTTTCAGTGGACAGTGTCCATCTTTTATTTATAGTTCCAACACAAGGCCAACTAAACCATGACCAGAATCCAGCTCAGATCTATAGGTGGTCAGGAAACCACTGTCCTCCAAGGGTTGGATGATATGTTGGGATACTTTGGTCCTATAAGGCATATGCATAGGACATACTATTGTGCTTAGGATCGCTAGTTCTGGAATCTTGGGTGTGTATCTCTTTTACATTGAGTTTGGATAATGTTGAATATATGATCAATGCCATGGTAACCACTTCATAACTCACTCGTTATTTCAGGGAAGTAGATGGTAGTTGTTGGTTGTTAGTTAGGATTTGGTGTATAAGCTTTTAAATGGGAACAATTCCTACTAAGACTAGAATATAATTCTTCTGGTTCCTGCAATCTGGTGAATATAAAACCGTTATCTCTTCTTGATGTAAATGAGTCGTATGGATAACATGGGTTACATTCATTTCCTCAATCTGTGAACATTGATACAGTACCTTCGGTCACTAGCATGGTTTGGTTTTCACTAGGTGTGAGTAGAGTGCCAACAGGATACCATCGTGTAACAGAAATATTCTAATGGGCAGTCCACGGGATAGAACTTATTAATGGAAAGAGGACTTGGTACCATAGTTTAACTGCAACCAATAAAAAGTAATACGAATCGTCTAACTGTTTATGCTACAAATTTTAAATGAAGCCCTGTTTTTCCAAAATGGTAAAACATGTCTCGATGTCTTTAGGAATTCTTGAATATCGAAAGCAAATGTAGATTCGAATAAGGAGAATATAATATATGTTTCCATCTCATAATAATTTTCTATGACACAATAATGTCAACAAAAGGTATATTTTCAGATCTAGGTATATTTTTTTCAGATCCTGGAAAATCTTCCAGGAGAAAACGAATGAATGAGTGGATTACTTGAGAGGGAAAAAGGAGAAATGTGTACCATGTTTAATCATTTTGAGTAGAGCGAGAGAAGAAATGTAGACCTGCTCTGATGAATCAAGCATAGGGCCATCGGTAGCAGGCGGTCCCATGCCCCTGCCCCTGAAAATATTCTTTGCAATCTCTCCATTGCTGGTTCTGCTTCTTATGCTGCTACTATAACCCTGCTGCCAAAATCCCAAAACCCCCTCTTCCAGCAAATTGTAAATGAACTTGGTTACTTTCACTGTCAATATTGTTTTCTCAGTGATTTTGAGCTACCAGAAACAGTTCTAGTTCATCCATTTTGATTTACCAAAGCTATAACATAAACTCCATGCTTGTTAAAGATTAACATTTCCACTTTAAAAGATTTAGATCAGTTATTTTGAACTAGCAATGCAACTCATACTTATTAAAGATTCATGTTTTCACTCTAAAGACTACTCCATAAAACAATGATTCTAGGATAGAATATTATATATATATATTATAGTGAAAATAGGCATTCCCTTCAAGAAGACTGAGATTGAAACTTTCACAATCTTCCTATGAGTTCAACATTCTATAATTATCAAATCTAAAACTGAAAATTTATCAATTTTAATAATTCTTACATCTGCAAATATTTCTGCCACAACAAACTGAAAAGTGACCATCCTGACTATTGTGACAGCGTGAAAAATCCTCCAGACAAATAACACATCAAAATTAATAACAATATTGTTCCATTGTATAGAAATATATAAATAGTAAAATATATATATTTACAAGAAACAGAGTCAAAGCAACCAACCCATTAAAAAATCCAGAACTCATATAGACTGCTACAATCCTAGCTTCAATGGGCAAATTATGCCATATTCTCAGCCTCTTCCATGTCATATTACATTCTCAGAATTCAAAATTACCAAGGTAACAACAGGGTCTGGGCAAGAAATACACCAGAGCCTAGAATCTGAAAATTTTCGCCTCGAATCAACGTCCTTCCCCTTCTTTAGAAGTTACGATCCTGAAAGGTTTTACCAAATGGCCATCTCTAATATAGATAACAAAAAATCCAGGCAACAGAGTTAAAAATAAGAACATGATGACAATTCCCCATCAACACCAGCACTGATCTGTTTCCCAATTCCTTCCTCTCCGATGCCCAAATGAGGAGGATGTGGGTGCTGCAGCCCTAGCAGTGTCAAAATTGGGTATGAGGTGCAGAGCATGTACTTTTGGGAATAAAATATAGAGATATAAAATATAGATATAGATATATAAAATATAATATATATATATATATATATATATACTTTTGTATCAAATCTTTATATATATATGAAAGAATATAATTTCATTTCTTTAATGTGCAAACACCTGATTGGGATTATAAGCCATAGGCTCCAGTTTGGACCTACATGTATGGACTGCAGAACTCTAAACTACAGGAGTCAAACAAAAAGCCACACTCGGAATTTTGGCAGAAAGGATACACTTACATATGAAGAGCTATAGTAATTTAGACTTGTTCCCCTCAAGTCCAGACATAACTTGCAATCAATTAAATCGTTAAATGAAAAGTAAGAAACTATGGCACAACCAAAATGGAACCCAAGGGGGAGCCAGCATGATGATGCTCACGTTCTAGCTTCTGATCTTCCTTTCCAAAAGAGTCCAATATTAGGCACATAAATGACAGCATTATAGAACCATAATCCAGAATAGGAAGATGTAAGTAGGCTTGAATATTGTAGGTCCTTCCCGCTTGTCCGCTGAATTTGACAGTGTCATCCATCCAGTTCAACTATCTTATAGCTTAATTTACAGTATCTATAACTGAGATGACGAATATGTATTGGGGAATGTCGATGATATTGTTCTATCCTTGTGCCTCTCTCAATTTCTTCTTATTCTCCGCCTGCCAATAGGGGTGGACAAACATCAAACCAAAATAATACTATTGAATATGTATTTGGGGATTCTCAGGTAGAGCCCGTTGTGTTGTGCTGATAATTAAACCTGACATCAGGACTAAGATCTAACGCAGTATTCACACGAGAACGATGTATCAAGAAACCAAGTAATTGTTGTATCAATTTACTCCCATTGAATGTCCTCATCTAGAGCATTGACTCACAAAACCACCATTGTTGAATCCCAAATTTCATGATGCCCTTGGAATAATTTGGCAGCCGCATGATTCAAACCACAGATCTCTGGCATGCCCTCCATTAATTTTTTTTTATTTTTTATTTTATCTGAATCAGAATGTATCCATTGTAGTTCACCACTGTCCTACATTTCCCAGTTCACTGCATATAGACAGGGAATTGCACGTTGATATCTATTGATGATTTTTTTTTACCAACCCCATAAAGGTGGAGGCCATTGCACGTTCATATCGTCATTCTATATTTCCAAATATTTGAGGCTTTGTATTACCAACCCCATAAAGGTGGAGGCAGTAGAGTGGACTGCATACTTATTGAGATTTTCCTCTTAACCTACACCTATGATATTCGTCTTTCTTAACAACCTTTTTAACTCCAAAATGGTCATTACTATGCGTAATATAGCAACATACATTTAATAAGAGTGAAGGTATGGTATGAGGGTCATGAACATAGGTTTGAATCTTGAAGACGCTAGGGTATGTACACCTCCGTAGGCTTGGTAGTCAAATTGATGCATGGAGGGTAGTTCTTTCCCTAGAAACGAGGGGGCCTCATACATCAATTGGGTGTTTGGCTAGACT
>JASDQU010283104.1:0-14587 GCA_032191745.1 Picea mariana
AGAGGTGGAAAGCTATCAGAGATCAGTTGAATCCAACCTTAGTTCACCATGAAATGACCAATTTCATATATGAGCTGTTGGGTGTATTTTCTACCTCTTTTCTTTTCATCCTTCTGAATTTTGAGCTGAACTTTTTGTTGGTTATGATGGATGCCCAGTCCAAAACTAGATTTGGCTGAGGAGCCTACTGAAGAGTTGAGGAATACCTTATGAATATTGCGTAGCTGATCTGGAGGGATGGTATAGAGTTCTTGTTTATGATAAGCTTGTTCAAGATGTACAAGGTCCACTCCTTCCAGGTCATGTTCATCTAAGTCCATTTCTGCATCTCCTTCCTCGAGATCAGATGCTTCACTATCCTTGGTGTGGGAAGGGGGAACGAGAGGGATCTGCTCCAAGACAGGGGTATCCTCTATTTTCCTTTTGGATTGTGTTGGATTGCATTTTCTTGAGGGGGAATTTGTGATTCATCCATGTCCACTGGAATTTTTTGAAGGGAATCACATGAATTACTAGAGGATGGTTCCTTATTTGCAGGTGTTACCATTTTCTTGGCCACTTGACGTCGCCAACTAGCCACTTGAGTGAAGTCGTCTTTTGATTTGCTTGCTTCAGGGTTTTTGGCCTTGCTCGTGGCATTGAGAGGGAAATATATGAAAAGATGTCCATTCTCATGACATTTTCTACATCGAAAAGGTAAGTGATTGTAATCTATAGTTTGAGACCATTCCTCATCATGGTATTACAGGGCTATGGATCTAGGGAGGGGTTTGGAAATATTGAGATAGACACAGATGTGAGCATAGGAAGTGTACCTTCTTTGCTTGGTAGCCTCAGAGGACTTGACATAAACCCCAATGGTATTTCCAATGCCGGAAAGGAACTCTTATAACAAGAACTCATGTGGCAGGGAATAAAGTCGGATCCAGGCGGGTGTATGTGAAAAATATTCTTTTTCAGGGCTAAACTTCTTTGTCCAAAAGTGTAGGAAGAGTCCGACTGAGTTGAAGAAGTATGGTCCCCCATCAAAGATGCAATTTCAATCTTCTAGGTTGTGAAAGATGATGGTGAAAAAAACCTTGGAGCCCAACTGTAGGTCATAATGGCCCTTGGGTTTCCACCACTCGTGTATCCATTTGACGAGCTCGCGTTCAGAAGGCCAAAGGCCTAAGAATTTACCAACCAGATAATAATCCCTCATATATTGTTTTTTTTCTTCGATTCTGGGTGTGATGACCACATATTTTGGTGCTAACAGTGCTTGAGGAATGCATTTCCCAGGTTCCCAAGGATGAGCTACTTTTGCATGAGCTGGTCCTAGGTTAATCTCCATAGCTTTTCCTTTTACAGATCCCTCGAAGAAAAACTAAGAATGAAGGTCAGGGGGAGGTTCAAAGGACGACCAACGAAAGCCACCACCTATGTTATCCTACATAGTGACTTGGTTAATGGCTCTCCCTGGCCCATGTGGCTTGCCCTCAGAAGGATTAATGGCTCACCCTGGCCCAAGGTGGCCTGGTGCAACAGAGAGCAAAGCAGTAAACCCTTGCCACAAAATGGAACCCTAGCAGAGCTCTAAAAATTTGAACGACATGGGAACCTTCAACGTTAACCATATGAATGTTTTTACATGGAATTTTCTCCATTCATATTATTCCACACGCAAACTAATAATTTTTTAGTAACTTATCCTAAGTTTTTACTTGAAGATTTATCAAATACTTTTTCTAGTCCAATAAGATCTTTCAACATGTTTTGTTGACCAATCAAATGATTTGAGGTCTTATTTGGCCTCATATCAAGGCCATTTTAATTTATCTATGTTTTTTTGTTAGGCTTAAACTTAAGGTTTTTGATTTAGAATATAGATATAAACTAATGCTATCTCAAGAGATAGCACTAGTTCTTTAACATTTGTTGTTAGTATGGTATATCCTAAGTTTTTATTTTAACCATCTTATCTTATGGCATATCTTAAAATCATATCTTATTGCATATCCAAAGTTCATAATTCTACCATCTATATTCTTATACTATCGAGTGTCTGAACGTTGCATGCCGAGTGTCTCAACGTTGCATTCTCAACATATGACACACCCTGCTCCTCTTCCAACTGCCACTCAGATTAGAGGATAGGATTTACTTCGATAATCCTTGAAACCCGTCCTTCGTCAATGCCGAGAATTGTTATCATATTTTTGGTCTCTCTCTAGGATGGTGGCTATTCGCTCTCTAGGAATGTACGCGGGTGGCTACTCCTTGTGGGTATTTTCTCTTGAGGCATGTATGCATGTGGATATTCGCTCTCCAAGCATGTACAGAGGTGGATACTCCCTACTCATGGATGTACATGGGTGGCATGATATGAATGTACATGATCTAAAGAAGAGAAAATATACACTTTGTGAAGCTACACAACCTTCTTAGTTCGCTGAATGGGAATAAAAGAATCAATGTCTATTCCTATGTAGAATAACAAGAGCCATAGGTTAGAATTTTCATTTCTAATCAGCTTTGATTTTTTATTTTTTATTTTGCAGAATAACAAGAGCCATAGGTTAGAATTTTCGTTTTTAATCAACTTTGATTTTTTTATAATTATTTCTCAACAACAAGAAATAGTCAGAGAAAGACAATTACTAAAAATATAAATTTGTCATCGATTTTGCAAGCTGTAATAATAGGTTTCAATTAAGTTTTCCCCTCCTGGGTCGAAGGTTGTTCATGGAAAACTCACTCACAACATGAATGAAAGGTAAGGGTGGTCTCGGGTAGTCACTTTCTACCAGGCAAGGATGGATTCCTAGGGTTAACACTTTAACAGTATGATAGGGACATTTGGAAATTATTTTTATGTTTGAAATGCTCTAAAACATCTAAATCAAAAAGGTTTTCTAGCATTCCAGGGAAGTCACTTTCTATGGATTACTTTCTACCGGACGAGGAAGGTTTTCTCTTAACACTTTAATGATATGATAGGGACATTTTTACAGATTTGAGATCATAGCTAAAATGGTGTTTTAATCTACAAAAAAATATTTATGCATGCATATTTTGAAAGCAAACAAGAAATTCCTTTAATGTTTGAAATGTTGTAAAACATCTAAATCAAAAAGGATTTTTGGCTCGATCTATATAATTTCGATTGCATTATGAGTTATTTCAAAAGAAAAATGAGAACCCAAACAATTTTTAGAACTAAATGGCTTCACATTGTTTGATAAAACACTTGTATACTTTAAAAAACCATAAAGTGTAGTTATATAGTTTATGAATGGAACAATTACCAAACATGGAGCAAGAATCTTGACAACCACTATTACATTTTTTTGAAGCCATTGGAGCCTCCTCTGCATCATGGAATGACCAGCTCCTTGTGTTTCCCATGGGTGTGCATATATTGGAGGCTTTCCTTACATCCTTGAGAAATCAGAGAACCGATGACTGCTAATAAATTGTTCCTAAATGGTGGGATTAAGGAAGATGAGCCCCAAAGTTGTTGATTTTCTCGCTATGACTGATCGACCTCCTTAAATTTCACATGTCCCCATATAGTACATGTTCTCTCCCCTGTAACGTGTCTGAATCTTAAATTAAATTAAAATGTATCTTCAATGTAACAACATTTTGTTTAAATAATGAAACAAAAATTGATTAAATAACTATCGACCATGGTAGTATAGTACACTATTAAATTTGAGTTGTCCCCGACTTCTATTGCTATATATTTAGTTGTTGTCATTAATAGCTTCGATAGTGGAGTGGCTCTAATCTAAATATAGATAATATGGAAAAAAAAAACTTGTGAACATGGGATGACAAAGATAGTTAAGGATTGGATGCAAATGAGTGGCCCCTTGGAAATTATATAGAAAGGAAGGTTCATCGGTTGCATGACCTAATCCTCATGGTGGACATAGCTAAGGGACATGGACCATAAGTAACTTCCATGTTGGATAGATTTTTAATTAATAAAATGTTTAATTTGAATGAGACACTTCTATTATTTAAATTAAGTCACTTTTATTTGACCATTTATCCTCATTTTACATAACAATTTGTAGTTGTATATTTAAATTTTTTAGATAATCATTTTTTTATATTCTTTAAAAATTTAATCCATCTCTATTAATAAATAAAAATAAGATAAATCTAAAATAAAATGAGATATACACTTTAAGAATGTGATCCAAATCAACTCTACAAGAACTTAGAAGATTTTATGAATGAAGCTGCATGATGAATACCTATTTCATTCTCGATGTATTTTCTTTGGGAGTATTAAGATATATGATCCGGATTTATGCAGGAACACAATGAAATACAGAAATACACATAAACACAGAGATGCAACGGAAATAAAACTTCATTTCATTAACAACAAATGACTGAAATATGCTTACAGACAGAATGGAAATAAAATAGCTAGGGTGCTGGTAGCTTATCTCTGAGAAGAGATGTGGTGGCTACTGGCCTCTAAAATCTATGTTAAAATGAAGCTCAAAGGCCTATATATTATTGAGAAACAATGGAAAACTCCAAACATCCAAAAACCTAACCCTAGGAGATGAAACACCAGAATATGGGCCCCGTCGGGGTAAATTGGTACATCAATTTCCCGGGGTTGTAACTTTGACATACTATCTTTGTTTGATGCACATGATACATCGTTAGAAAGATCTATCCGAGGAATACACTGCTAACAACAAATATCAAGACTAGAACAGACTCATATTTTTCGAAGCATTTGGTGCCAAAAAACGTCGTTTAGGGCCTCAAAACGGCTCCAGAAGTTCAGGACCCGAAAAACTGCTAAAAATAGTAAATTGTGCTACATTTAAGGAAACTGAAAAAATGAAAGAAACAATGGTGTGGGTCCAAGTGTAATAGGCGGGTGGCCACCAATATCCATCTGGATCATTCCTCCCCCCTTAAGAAGCAATAGTCCCCATTGCGTTGAGTTCCTTAATGAGATGAGGAAATTTCTGCTGAACTTGGTCCTTGGTGAGCCACTTGCCCTGGTGAAGGAGTTGGCCTGCTTTGACAACTCGATATAGCTGGATCCTCTGCTGGCGGGTGTTCTTGATTTGTGTGTCCATAATCCGATCAGTTGTGGCTTGTTCCATGCAATCTGGGTTTAACTTTGTTGGTGTGAGTTGTTCTGCCATGTCGGATGTGTCCAATAGAGGTGGAAAGTAGGGCCGAAGTCGGTCCACATTGAACACTGGGTGCATACCAAGGAATGGTGGAATACTGAGCTCAAAGGAATTATTCGCTACAACCTTGGTGATGGTGTATGGCCCATATCATAGCGGGCGAATCTTGCGGTAGGGTCCAGCGAGGCACTCCTTTTGCAAATGTAGCCACACCTTGTCGCCCACCTGGAATTTGTGTGGCACTCGATGTTGATCATGTTTCTTCTTGTACTTAGCATTAGCTCTATCCAAGATGTCATGAACCTGTTGGTGGATGTATTGAATGTGCTCAATGAAGTTGTTTTCCTTGTCAGGCTCAGTCTGGACATGGGCTGAATCTACTTGAGTAGTCGCAAATGGCATGGCTACGTCAATGGGACATAGTGGCTGGAATCCCAAGCCCACCTGAAAGGGGTTGTGGCTGGTTGAGCTATGGAGAGCCTAGTTGTAGCTGTGTTGTACATAGGGGAGGATATCATCCCATGTGCGTGGATGCTTTGAGTTGTACATGCACATAATGTGTATGATCATCCGGTTGACGACCTCTGTCTGGCCATCAGTTTGCGGATGAAAAGTTGTGGAATTGGTGAGCTTGGTGTCCAGCATCAACCAGAGGATGGATCAAAATGTACTGAGGAACCTACTGTCCCGATCTGAGATGATAGACTATGGGATCCCAAAGTGTACCCACACTCGCTCAAAGAAGAGTTTAGCAATGGATTCTACTATGATATTCTTCTTACATGCCATCATAATGGACTTCTTCGAGAATATGTCGACGACCACAAAAACAAAGTCATTGCCATGCTTAGTATAAGGAAGGCTCGACATGTAATCCATGGAGATGGATTCCCAAGGTCGACTAGGGGTAGGTAGCAAAGTATAAAGTCCTTGCTTCTTGATGGTCGATTTGGCAATGGTGCAAGCAGTGCAGGATTTGATGTACTTCCCGACATCCTGTCGAAGGTTCGGCCAATATAAACACTTTTGCAGTACTGACACGATTTTCTCGACCCCGAAATGCCCAGTGACCCGACTGTAGTGCGCCTTCGAAATCATCTTGGCATACTCGCTTGAAGGAACACAAAGGTGTTCCAGGTGACATAGCAGGGCATCCTGGAGGTGAAAATTAGGAACTTTCTTACCCTCCAAGAGCGTATTGTATGTGTGGCCAAATTTTGGATCACTTTTGTAGAGAAGCGGCCGATCGGAAGTCTCGTGCCCACAAGAGTTGAGCACCGTGGTTAGCGCTATGATAGGTGGTTGGTTGAGGCAGTCTGCACCATTATTGTTGCTTCCTTTCTTGTACTTAATTTTCAAATGAAACTGTTGCAGGTATGTGGACCACTTCTGATTGTGATCGTTCTGCAACTTCCCTTGTGTCTGTATGAACTGCAAGGGTCGGTGGTCTTTGTGGATGACTGTTTCCTTTCCCAAAATGTAATGCTTCCATTGTCGGCTAACCTGCACAATGGAATACATCTCTTTGTCATAAGTGGGATACTTCTAGACTGTGTCAGAAACTATCTCACTATGATATTCCACTGGATGCCCCTATTGAGTAAGGACCGCCCCAATAACATAGTCAGAGGCATCTGTCTCGATCTCAAATGGTTGTTGCAAGTCTAGTAATGTGAGCATTGGTGCAGAGTAGAGGTGTTGCTTCAACTCTTCGAATGCATTCTATTAAGATTCAGACCAAAAGAATTTTTCTTTCGCTCCTCCCTTGGTGACTTGACTCAAGGGCCAAGTAATATGAGAGAATCCCAACACGAACCTGTGGTAGAAATTGGCAAGACCCAAAAATCTACGGAGCTCTGTTAGGGTGGTTGGGGCTGGCCAATCCTGAATGAATTGGATCTTGGCTAGATCCACATGCACCCCTCGCTCATCAATAATGTATCCCAGATACTGAACCTGGGTCATGCCAAAAGTGCACTTCTCCAAATTGGCACACAACTTGTGTTGCCGTAGTGTTTAGAGGACCTGTCGGATGTGGTGGAGGTGCTCTTTCCAAGTCTAGCTGAAGATCAGAATGTCATCCAAGTACACCACTAAAAATTAGTTGGCGAATGGTCACAAGATGTCATCCATTACCCTCATGAAGGTTACAGGGGCATTCATCAACCCGGAAGGCATGACCAACCATTCAAAAAGGCCCTCCTTGGATTTGAAGGCAGTCTTCCACACATCAAAGGGTCCGATTGGTACCTGGTGATACCCAAAATTCAAGTTGATCTTGCTGAAATATTTTGCCCCCCTTGATTTGGTCTAGAAGGTCATCAATCCGTGGGATCGAGTACCTATTCCAGACAATGATCTTGTTCAACACCCAATAGTCAATGCAGAGTCTCCAAGTCCCATCCTTCTTCTGCACCAGCATGATCGGGCTCCCACAGGGTGATGAACTCAGTCGGATGTGACCTTTCTGCAACAGCTCCTGAATCTGCCTCTTGATTTCATCATTCTCTAGAATAGAGCATCGATATATTGGTCCATTGGGAAGCGACGCACCTGGGGTCAGATCGATGGGGTGCTTGACCTGGAAGTGTAGAGGCACCCCTGCAAGGGAGGTGAAGAT
The DNA here is from genome assembly GCA_032191745.1 of Picea mariana. Taxonomy (NCBI): domain Eukaryota; kingdom Viridiplantae; phylum Streptophyta; class Pinopsida; order Pinales; family Pinaceae; genus Picea; species Picea mariana. Next base: position 7,777 of record JASDQU010283104.1, read on the forward strand.
GTCCCTGTACTCCTCCACGACCTTATCCATATGTTGCTGTCGTGCAGAGGGGCCCTGTCTGGAGGTCGTGGCCATAGTCTTCTTCTTTCCGTGAGGGAAGATCATCAAGAATTTTTTTTTCCTGGTTTTGGAAATGAGCTTGCTGCATTGTTTTGCAGTAACCAAAGAGATGGATGTAGGCAGTGCTATTTCTGGTATCCTGTACAACTTATTGCCCAAATTAATAAAAACAACACGAGGCTTGGCCTCATACACAACATGTCTCTTCCACAAGTATGTTGGCCTAATAATACATCAGAAACATGAAGAGGAGCAATGTCACATAATACCTCATCCATGAAGGGCTTGATGCTGTAGGGAAGGCGACATTGCTGGCCGATGTGGAGGTCCCGTCCTTGGTGTAGCCACCCGATGGTGTATGGTTGTAAGTGTGTTGTGGTTGGAAATCCCAGTCATTTCATGACCTCTACTAAGATGAGGTTCTTCTGGCTCCCGATGTTGACAATTAATTGCAACGGGGAACCCTTTACCCACATATGGGAATGGAAGAGGCACTCTGCCTCCTCTGGATCTTCTGATTCCTTCTTTTGGATCTTCGTGGTGGCAATGGGGGAGTTGGGATCCACATCGATAATCTGCTTCCCCCTGTCATTCCCCTTGTCTGGTTCTGATTCAGAGTCATATCCTACATTTGATTCAGAAGCCTTCAACTCTGCTACCAGTGACTGCTTGGCCCGACACTCACTTGTGTTGTGAGTGGAGTTATTATGTAACTCACACCACTTCCCCGTTTACTTTTTTGGCTTCGTGGTGTTGTTCTTTGCTTGCAACTTTGGTGGGTTTTCTCGGTTCGCCTCGCCTTGGCTTAGTCCTTTGTTAGGCAGATTGGGGGTACCTTTCCCTTGCTTATGATTCATAGACCTAAAGTCTCACTTCTTCTGTTTGAACTTTTGCTCAATATTGGCAGCATACCGGTATGTCGCACCAAGCGAGGAGATTTCGAGGTACTCCATTTCCTCTTGAATGTATCTATGCATACAACTGTGGTACTTTAACACCAAATGTTTCTTTGAGTCTTTGATACCCAACTTTATGTGTAGGGTATGAAACAGATTCATCAGCTCATGCACATCTTGGTCCCTTTGATGCCGCAACGTAGTCCATTGTATGTATTTGTCCTCGTAGCTCTCCACGGGATAATATTGTTCCTTGATGGCATCTCGGAAAGAATTCCAAGTGGGTGCGACCGAGAAAATAGAGGGTTCCCCCTAGCTCTGTTGCTCCCAGTAGGTTTCCCACTAGTTCTTGACATGGGCGGCGACTTTAAGGAGTGAAAAAATAATCCTTTCTCGGTCGGAAAAGTCATGAACCGAGAAATATCCTTCTAACAGATTCAACCATCTATCTACGACATCTGCATATATTTGTCCCTCAAATATGGGAATGTCAAAATTTACTTGTACCTTAAAAGGAGTGGTGCCTCCAGAGTGGCTTCTGGATGTAGATGCGCTGCCAGTGGGCAACCATTGAAGGATCTAGGCAAAGTTGTCCATCATCGTGTTCCTTTGTTTCTCGAGGGCCTCCTAGAGAAATAATTTGATAGGATCTTCTGCTCCCTCATCTTTCTTTTCTTCCCCCATGGGCGACTGTCGGGGTTTACGAGGTTGATCTTGCAATGGTTCAACCAGATTGAGACCTAACTCCTTGTACCTCAACCTCGTTGGGGACATGCAAAGAAGGATCGAGAAAGAGTAGACTGCTCTGATACCACTGATCCATATTTATGCAAGAACACAATGAAATACATAAATACACATAAAAACAGAGATGCAATGGAAACAAAACTTCATTTCATTAACAACAAATGACTGAAATATACTTATAGATAGAATGGAAATAAAATAGCTAGGGCGTTGGTAGGTTATTTATGAGAAGAGATGTGGCGGCTACTGGCCTCTGAACTCTGTGTTACAATGAGGCTCAAAGGCATATATATTATTGAGAAACAATGGAAAACCCTAAACATCCAAAAACCTAACCCTAGGAGATGAAACGCCAGAATATGGGCTCCATCGGGGTAAATTGGTACATCAATTTCCCGTGGTCGTAACTTTGGCATACTATCTCCGTTTGACGCACATGATACATTGTTAGAAATATCTATCCGAGGAATACACTGCTAACAACAAATATCAAGTTCGAAACAAAATCATATTCACTGGAGCATTTGGTGCCAAAAAATGTCGTTTAGGGCCTCAAAACGACTCTGGATGTTCAGGACCCGAAAAAATGCTAAAAATAGTAAATTGTGCTACAATTAAGGAAACTGAAAAACTGAAAGAAAAAATGGTGTGGGTCCAAGTGGAATAGGTGGGTGGCCACCAATATCCACCTGGATCAATATAAGATAACCACAATGTGTTCTCATTCATCCCAAAATCAATATCCTTACTAACAGACATGCTAATAATATTAAGCGGTCTCGTTCAAAATGGTCTAGGTGTTGTAGAAAAATTCCCCCATGGACAGGTGAATATCCTCTTGGATATTAGACCCCTATTACCAAGACAAAAATATGCTAACATTGGACACTAACATTCCTTTAAATTTAATTAAACTAGTCAAAGGGAAAAGAGGAAGAAAGTATGATACCTTTTTCTAAAGCTTGTCCTTGCTTAGTCCAAGTTGAACTTGCTATTCAAGATCCTTAATGAGATTTGCAATCCAATAGACATAAAAGACAACACATGCTTCCTACTATACTAAGATTAGTTTAAACTAGATTTATCAACCAAAGAAAAGTATATGCAACCATACACAAACTTGAAGGAAATAGGCCAAGCATATATTAATGAGAACATTACAAGGCACTTACAATCTGTAGATGCAGTTGCAACAACCTCTCCAAGTACTCCTTGTCCAACCCCTTGCTCGAAAGATCCATGATCAGAATGACAATACTTTTTGCTGATATTCTCCTCCTTTTCACCATGAGAATGCCTCCTTTTATAGACTTTGAGAGGCTGAACCACCTTGGTTATCTTTGAAATAAGTTGAGGATATGAATCCATCAGTTGTGGCATCTCCCTTAGATGCAGCCTAAAGCTTGGATTTGAGCCAAACCAACTCAGATCATCTCTAGATTTCCTTAGAGATAAGGGTGATTTCTTCCCATGATTCTCTCAACCAATCGACGCTCCCTCAAAACTGGCAACAGAGCGCTACAACGCTCCCTGCTAGATGGACAAGGAGCGCTAGTGCTTCCTGCATGTGAGAAGGGAAGCACTGATCTTCCAAAAGTTCGTTAAGATGACCATTTCTCAAGGCAAAACATTTTTCTTAGCTTGTGATCAAATGATGCATTTTCCTCTTCTAACATGTCTTAGAGGATGTATCAAGTGTTTCCATGGTTTCGTTCACAATGCGACATATGTAGAACAAAAATGTGACATTTACGACACTTGCGACAAAAGTGCGACACTTGCGACAATGATAATGTGACATTATCGAAGTGAGGAATTTTGACATGTAACAGATTCCCCCCCAAAGTGTGAATTCAAAAGATGGAAACTGATAACTGAAGTGCTTTGTAGATTTTCAAATCAAGGGTATGGAGTCGGAGAACCTGGTAGAAGCTACAAACAAACATCAAACAAATGTTATTATGTGTTTCAAACCCAAGGCATGCATACCTATGCTTGAGTAATAAAGAAATTAAGGTATGAACGCCAATAAAGACACTGCAGATCCATGATGATACTGACTAAGGGTATAGACACCAAGGATACAATGTGGATCTATACCTCCATGACATGAACTGATCATAGTCACGAGAAATACACAGTGGATCTACGTGATGATAAAACATAGCCACAAACCAATACAATGTGGATCTATGTGACAATATATCAACATGCTCAAAAGATCTCTTTCGTAGCCTGGGGAAAGTAGATAACAAAGTGAATGCTCAACCCGGGGTCTTCGTCTCAATTCCGACTTGGTACAAATCTAACCATGTGAATAGATGTTTTGATGCCGAACATGGTAGAAACCACTTGATTACCGGTCATTGAGGTAAACCATTAATAAGTGCAAGGGAAATCACCAATGATGTCAATGGTTCCCAAGGTACTCTAGTACAATCCAACGAATGTGAATAAATGAGCTGAAGTTGAACATTTGTGGAATCATCCAATTAGAGGTCAATGATGTAAACCTACTGTCGAAGGTGAGGAGGCTTGCCATTGAGGCGTGCGGGTCCCAAGGTACTATTTGGTTTCTAAGTCTATTTCCTGGATGATGTGTTGAAGTCGACATGAAAAGACTCGTCAAAGGAGGGCCTTGATGTATCCCCCAACATCTACACAAAGCTATCATAGAGATGTAAGATGGTGAATCAAATGAGTATGGACTGACACGGGTATTGAAAACTGGAAATTTTTGATGGTTGACTCTCGAGGCATATACTTCCCTTGAACACTGAGGTACAACATGAATTGGAAGCATAAAAGTAATGTGGACTAAAACATAATGCAGTGGATGCTGTGACATTCATTGGGTGACCCAATGGAGTTGAAATACTCACAGGATTGGTCTAGTGCAAAGGTTTAACGGATTATCCAAGTGTTCAAAATGCAGGCGGAAACAAGTTTCATGTTCAAGGGCGACTGCAAGAGTGACTTGTGATGATTCTAAAAGATAACTTGACTTAATTCCTTCAATTTACCCCCCCATCCAGATAGATGAGTACCTCTTTTTGTTTTTATGAGCTCGAGGAGGATAACACATGCTCGATATAACCCACCTTCAGTAAGTCCCTCTTCCTTTGTTTAACGAACTGAAAGAAGTAAGGGTTCAGATCCATATGGGCCCTTCAATGTATGATTTTAGCGAGTCCAGAGAAAGAAAACTCGATGGTTTTTCATGTTTAGAGAGTATGAAAAGAACTTAAAGGTGACTACAGGATTGTCCTTTTTCATAATTTTAGTCTCTAAAGTACGAAAAAGAGATAAATTGATACTCGAAAGACGCCCTTTCAAAACCTTTTAAAACAAGTGTGAAAGGAAGCAAGATCACTCGACAATATTTTCATGTTTAGAGAGTCTGAAAAGAGCTTAAAGGAGACTCTAGGGGGTTCCTTTTTTGTGTAACCTTTATGAGTCCTAAAAAATGATAAAATTCTACTTGGTTACAATCTCATGTTTTTTCGAGCACGAGAAAGAACAAAGATTATGATCGTCAGTGTCACAAGGTTGTCGAAGAGATACTGCTTAAAAACCTGCAAATATAGACAGTTTTGGGCCCAAATCATTAGTGACTCCTCAAAAAGATTAAAAAACCCCCAAAAACTTTATGTTAGTGAGAAATAACAAAAATCAATCCTATCAAATAGTACAATAGGTTAAGAATTTCATTTACCAATTGATTTTTACAAAATTCTTCTAGCTTTGGAATTTTTCACCTTTGGAGGGCGATTTTTGAGCTGTGAGTATAGGAGTTGCGGTTGACCATTTTCGATTTTGTCTGGAATAGTTTGGTCACCTTTCCTTTCCAATCATTTTTAATGGTTTAATTTTGTGTTTTATCTCATATTTAGGGTGTTTTGGGCTCCTTGGGAAGCCGTAGGTGCCGAAATGGATCGACGCTCCCTCCAAGGGATGAGGGGAGCGCTGATCGAGATATCAACACTCTGGTGCACATGCCTAGGGAGCGCTAGCGCTTCATGGGCATACTTAAGGGAGCAATGACGCATAACCAATTTATTTTTTGCATTTTGGGCTAAAAAGACACAAATTTTTTCCATAAAAAGTTGACTAAAGATGTTTAATTGGTTGTATTTGCAGATTGCATGAATTATATAGCCATGATTGAATGGAAGGAATGTGAACACGAGTTCGGTGACATTTCCACCTTACAAAGCCCTCAAGCAAGGGCATCTTTGTGAAATTATGGTCTACTCAAGTACTTTAAAATCCAAAATATGAGGAAAGAGGTATTGTTACTTGAGTACCTGATCGGTTTGTGGGATGATGCCAAACATGAGTTTCACATTGGGCCACACATGCTCGAGATTGAGCTTGACGATGTGTACTTTTTGACAAGCCTATCGAGGAGAGGGGCTCCTATCCTTTTGTCCAGACATCGAGTAAATCCTCAGCCAACTGAGGCATATGTTGCTGAGCATTGTATACCAGAATCTTGATTGGTCAGTGGGCGAATCATGATAAAATATGTGAGGGAGTTTGCATTAAGATCGATTCTATTCACCATTACCAAATTGGCGGGTAGTACTAGTGCTCATCTAGCTTTGAAATCCTAGATGTCATATGCTTTACAATGTGTAGAGACCAGGTTGTTTAACTGGAGCGCAGGGTTCCTTCAGAATGTGAAGGAACATATCTAGAAGTGAAGGACAGGTAAGCATAAGCAATTTAAATATGGCTCTTTCCTAGTTTCATTCTTTTTTAGAGTGAGTCCCCCAGATGCAGCCACAGGCTGCGTTTGTTGATTAAAGTTGGTTGTCATTGATGTCAACCCTTGAAGAAATCCCCGTAGCACAAAGGTTTAGGTAATGGACCCAATATTTTTTGATGTAAATATGAATCATTATTGTTTTTTCATGGTTTATAAGAAGTAAATATGGATAAACTCCAAAGTGGTCCCCTTATGGTGAAAGCCCTCACGGGAAGACGCTTTGTGGAGTAAGAGAACCCATGCTTAATTGTGGAATAATGAGATGAAGGAAAGTGAATTTGTCAAGGAAAATATCCTATATGGATAGTTATTTTCATGTCATTTCCGATGGTATGTG
>JASDQU010283106.1:0-14436 GCA_032191745.1 Picea mariana
TAGTTCCCACTAGAACCTTCAATACAAATAAAACACAGGTCCATTTTAGAAGTTATGCCTGTGTTATCACTCCAAGAAACTCCTTTGGGTTGTAGACTAAGGATGCTTGGTAACTTAAGAAAATAATGTGTAGGTATGCTTGGAACAATGGGATCACTCAATTATTAATGTAATAGACAACTCATCATACATTCAAACGAAACAGTGCTTTTAGAAAACAATAATCAGATCAAATATCTTTAAAGGAGAGGATGAAGAACACTAATCTTGATTTCCAAATACAACTAGGTGTAGGACTTAATGAAAGATAGTAAGAAATCCTTCACTTCAAGTCTATGAGCTCAACAAAGAGATAACATTATTTAAAAGCTAAGATAAACTGAAATAAAGTACAGAAAAAGGATGCATGAATATTTCTGATATTGAAAGCAAAAGGAGACTGTAATTTTATTATCCAATAAGAGTCTATACAGTAGCACAAAATGTATTCCCAGTTTGAACCCTTGTCTCTTAGAAAAGATAGGCATTTATAGCCTTTTACAATTGGTTTTTAAGATCCTAAAAACTTGGATCTGTATCTAAAAATAGAAAATAAAACTAAGGCAATCGATAACAAAGACTAGTTGCTAGAAATCAAACTATCTTCTATATCAATCTTTGACATCTGTACTTCATCATCTTCGAGACTCTGTTGTGTCATGGAAAGGTAAAGGCACCTGTCCTCTGTAGCTGGATTTCTTCAATTAATCATAATCGAAACTTTAGGTGACCAATTTAGCATTTGGTCTTCAAAATCTCCACGAATCTCTGATGTTGAGTGTTTGCTGACTAAGTGGTTAATCCTTTGATGCTCTTGAACTTCTTTAAATACTTGAAAATTGCCTTGCTCCAGCTTTATCTTTCAAAAAAAAACTTTTTGTGCTTTCACCAGCTAATTCGTCTTATGATCCGTTGGTTCGCTGGTGAAAGATCTGCCTTTCAACAGCTAATTGGTTGTAAATTTACCCTTTGCACTGGTGAAAGTTCTGTCTTGGCCAAAAGGAAACTTCCACCTCCAAAACTATTGTTTTATCAAAAACTTAGTGTGTCTATACTTTATCTCCTTTCATATTCATAGCGACCTGGGCTAGTACTTGTAGATCTGGATGTGACTTATGCTTCTGCTTCAATTTTCTAATTTTCCTCTTAAGGCATTTTTCTAACCACCATAAACTATTATAATCTTTGGTGATTTTCTTCTTTCTCTTTTTTTCTTTGACACTTTTATGAGCCAACTTCTCAAATGCTGCATTTGTCTCTGCGAAATTTTCAGACAAAGTTTTGTATCTTGCCTTGATTACTCTTTCTAAAACCTCTTGTTGAGAAATCACTTCCTTTAGTTGCTTAATTTTTTGGATTTCTTTGATTTTTTTCTCTTTGATGTTTCACCTTCATCAGTGGGAGTAAAAGTCTCACAATCCTGTGCAGATTCCATGGAGTGTTCAGGGATTTTAATGGTTGGACTTTCATTTTCTTGCTCTGGCTCTGTTTCTGAGTCTGTGTATGGTAGATTTAGAATATTTTTCTTCTTTTTTGTAGGTTTCTCTGAAGTGGTTTCAAAATCTAATTTTTTCTTTGATCTGTGACACTTTATGCTGGAAATCCTATCTTTTGGTGGTCCTGGAAGACTTCTCCTCTTCCTTGAGCTGCTCTGAGGAGTTAATTACTTTTTCCCAGCTCTCTTCTGCTCATTCATGGGCTGAGTTTGGGTTTCAAAGCCTTCCCAGAAAAGAAATTGTTGCCAGGTCCTTCCCCTTTGTCTTAGTTCTTCTAGAATTATCAATTTGATTAGGCCAAAATGACAAAGAGTGTTTTTCATACTTAGAGGTTCAGCCCTAATCTTTTTACATACTTTGGTTAACATTTTGTGAAAGAAGAAAGGTAAATTCAGGAGATTTTTCCCTATGAAATGATCTAAGATCTTGAAATGATATAGCATCAGCTTGTCATACCTGCCTTCTGAGGTTATATAGAGTTGAATGCCTTTGAATAGGTCTTGCCATTCATCCTCCAAATGGGAAACTGGCATGCTTTTCTTCCATGTGACATTTTTGAATTCTGCCTTAAGATATGCTCTGAAATTGAGGTTCTTGGTTGCTGTTGTCTTAAACCAACTCTGGCTTGATCTAGGTAGGCTGGTTGTTGTGGCAGTGGTGGCTTCGTCCACTATCATTTCTAAAAAATCCACACAGGATTTGTTTCCCTCATACGATTTAGAAAACGCTTCATCTGTTGTTTGGTGGCAACCATTCTGTAACTTTTCAACATAACCCATGCAGCCTGTGTCTGAGAAATATTTTTGCACCTCTGGATGTGCTTGTAAATAAGACAAACTATCTAACTCTTTCCTCAACAATGAACCACTTTGTTTCCTTTCCATCTTCAACTCGAACCCCAAAAAATTTTGCAAACAAAGTCATTGTATTTTGTTGATTGAGCCAAGGTTTGGCGCTGGTGAAAACTCTCGGCGTTGCCTTTCAAATATGAAACCATAACATATTGCTTGTGGACAATGTGTGTTGAGAATATGAAGTGTCGATTTGATGTCGCCTGTTGAGTAGTACTGCTCCTTTACCTGTGATGATGAATGTGAATTCATCATCTCCAACACCATTATCTCATGAAGCATGCATTCACGAACATGATCCGCTATGATATCCGATTTAGACATGCATAACAGAATCCTCATCATTATTTGCTTTCACCAGCATCTTATAATGATTATTTGATGTGTATCGAGCGTGTCATCTTTTAATTTCTGAAAACGTGGAGGAAAAACATGTGTTTCGTGCTTTCACCAGCTAACTGTCTGCGGGAAAGTACCCCTTAACTGTTGAAAATCGCCGCTTTCACCAGCTAATCATCAACTTTGCAATACGTGTTAGCTGTTGAAAATATTTTCATGAAATTTTATAGAAAAGACCCTTATTGATCAACTTATTTCTAAGGTATGAATTTAAAACCTAAGTTTTGACACTAGAAGAAATTAAAAACAAATGGAGAAAACTATAGATAACCATGCTATCAACTACAAAATGAACCATAGTGATTGATTCATTTTGAGAGCTAACATTTGGCTCCAACTAGGATGGATACCTCCCTGTGAGGTCACCAAGAACCTAGTTAGACTGAGTAGCCTTTATTACAATTTGAAAATCTGAAAAATAGTTTTGCTCAGTACCATTGGGCATGGAGTTATTCAAGTGATAAAAACAAAGAAAACAGAACTGAAAAGAATATGTACAAGTAAAACAGGGCTTTAAGAAAAGCCTTATGAAAAATAGGTCTTTAGAAAGCGCCCGTTGAAAGGGCCACCTGCTACTTCCTCGCCTGCAAGATTTTGGAGAGCAAAGGTATTGTTTTGCTGAACTGTCATTATGACGGAAGGACCTTCCTAGAGAGCATCAAATTTGTCGTGTTTCCCCTTCTCTTGCCTTGTTGCATCCCATTTTAAGACCAGTTCCCCTATTTTGAAAATATTTGTTTTGACTTTCTTGTCGAAAATCTCCTTCATCTTTTCTTGGTGTAATTTTGTCTTTTCCAGAAGCTTCTCTCTATCTTGCTGCAACTCTACCAAATTATGGATTATTTGAGTTAAATCACTTGGTTCAGAGTTAGTTTCTTGTAAAAACTTTGCAACTAGCAGTGCAAGTTGAATAGGAAATATGGCTTCAGTACCATATACCAACTTGAAGGGGGATGTACCAATTAACTTTTTATTTGTAACCCTATCAGCCCACAAAGAAAATTTTAGCTTGGAATCCCAGCCTCTGGTATTTTGTTCAAGAAACTTCTTTAAAAGTCTGACTAAAATCTTATTCAATGACTCGGCTAAGCCATTTCCTTGTGGATAGTAAGCAGTGGAATGTACTAGATGAATTCCCAGCTCTTCACATAGTTTTACCAAGTGCTTATCTTTGAATGCAACAGCGTTATCAATGACTATTCTCTTAGGGAAACCAAATCTGGTGAATATGTTTTCTTGCAGAAAATTAATGATGAAAGTATGATTGGCATTCCTAGTAGGAATAGCCTCAATCCACTTTTTAAAATAATCGGTGGCAACAAGGATCCATCTGTGCTGACTACTAGAAGGCAGGTGAATCTCACCTATGAAGTCCAGACCCCATTGCTGGAAGGGACCTGTGACCACTATAGGTCTGAGGTGAAGATATTTCAGTTGTTGTTTGCCTTCAAATCTTTGGCACTTGTCACATGTTCTCACAAACTCACACACATCTGAAAATAAGGATGGCCAGTAATAACCAGATCTTAAGATTTTATGTGCGGTAGTCTTCCAATAGTGATGTCCTYYGCATTCACTATTATGGAACTCAATCATGAMCTTAGYTKCTTCCTCTTGGTTTATGCACCTCAATAATAAACCTATTGGATTTTTCCAGAACAATAAGTTGCCATTGATGCAGAAATTCATGGCTTTGAGCTTTAAAACCCTTCCTTGTGTTTTTGTCAAATCTACAGGGACTGATAAAGTTTGTAGAAAATGAATAATGTGACTGTACCATTTGCAATTAGCTAGGTGAGATGAGACCTGCATTTCCTCACTTCTTTTATTCTCTGAAGACTGAACATTATCTGCATTAATACTTACCAAATTTATTTCGAGCAGTTTACAATTTTCTTCTGCAAGAAGTTTGGCAAGGCCTTGACCTTTCACAAGTTTTGTCGGTTTAATTTCAACATAAAATTCAATTAACTTTGCTATCCACTTACTCCTTTTCCCATCTATGTCGGGTTGTATAAGCACATATTTAACTAAACTGGAGGTCACGTAAGTTATTACCTTGGCTTGAAGGATGTAAACTCTGAAATATTTTAATGACTTGATAAGTGCATATGCTTGTTTCTCCAATAATTCAAATTTCACCTCTGCATCCCTCAAGACTTTACTGAAGAAGGAAACCGACTACTCCTGATCATCGACATTTCTCTGCAAAAGTACTACTGCAATTGTATCTTTTGAAGTAAATGAAAAGATATAAAACTCCTTGGTGAAGCCAGGGATGATTAAAATAGGGGCTGTTGTAATGGCTTCTTTGATAGCATTGAATGAGTGTTTGGCTTCTTCAGTCCATTTTACTTCGGAGTTCTTTCTTAACATAGAAGTGATATTCTTTGTGAGTTCTGCAAAGTTTTCTATAAACCTCCTGATAAAGTTTATAGTCCCAAGGAAAGACTGAATGTCCTTCTTTGATCTAGGAAGAGACAGATTTTTAATTGCTTCTACTCTTTTTGGATCGATTTTCACCCCATCATCTAAAACAATATGTCCAAGTAATTTCCCTTCCTTAAGTGCAAAATTTGATTTTTTTGGATTAACAAAAATGCCATACCTTCGACATTTTAGGAATGTCTTTTTTAAGTGCTGCAAATGATGTTCATGGCTGCTTTAAAAAACAGTGATATCATCAAGATATATTAGGACAAATTTATCTTTCTCCCCAACGAAAGCAATGTCCATCGCCCTTTGGAATGTCTCTCCTAAATTCATCAATCCGAAAGGCATCTTTTCGTACATAAACGTACCCCATGGAGTAGTAAAGGTAGTCTTTTCTTTATCTTTCGGATGGACATCAATTTGGTTGTATCCGGAAAACTCATCAATAAAAGACATCACCTTTGATCCTGACACCTTCTACAAAATATGTTCCATTTTGGGAAGAGGGTAGTTGTCCTTCCTAGAACACTTATTCAAATTTTTGAAGTCCACGCAGAGTCTTATCTCTCCATTCTTCTTTCTAACTGACACAAGATTTACAATCCATTCTGAGGGAATCCAATAGTTTCTCGATTTCCCTTTCCATTGTAGGCAGTAACAAAGGATTAAAGGATCTAAGTTTCTGCCTAAATGGTTTAGTATCTTTGTTTAAGGGAATCTTGTGCTGAATTACCTCTATGTCAAAAGTCTTCAAGTCATCATATTTCCAAGCAAAGATGTCAGCAAACTCCTTTAGCAATTCTCCATAATCAGCCTTTTGTTTTTCAATCAAATGTGAAGCTAAGTTGACATATTTAGGATCCTGTTCACTGGCTACATTGTACTGCAAAAAATTTGAATCTCTTTCCCCTTTTTCCAATTTAACAGCTACATCATTGTTATCAAAAAGCCTTTCTAAAGGGACCAAACCTTTAGGAATTCTGTTGGTGGACAGCTACACTATTTCATGTGCTGCGATTTTTCTTCTGAATTTTGGCTTCTCAATTTCATCGTCATGTTCATTCTCCTGATCAATTTGCAAATCTGCAAACTCATCTATTACTGCAAGAAATCTAGTGAGTTCAACATCATTTTCGAAAACCTTCCAAAATTTTACATTATCAGGGAGGGATGGCCTATACTTAACTTTAATTTTGTAATTCAATTTATGAGGCAGAGGAGGTATGAAAGCACAAGCTGACATAGCTAATGAATCAGCCAATTCATTCATTGCTTTGGGTACATATGAAATTTTAAAATCTGCAAAAGTATGAATCGCCCTCAAAACTTTGTCTCTATATGCTTTCAGCCTGACATGTTTTGCTTGAAAGGACTTGTTTACTTGCTGAATGATTAAATGTGCATCTCTAAATACATTTAATCTTTTAATCTTCATCTCTTTGGCTGCATTCAGCCCCAGAAGTAGTGCCTCATACTCAACAATATTGTTAGTCACCTTAAAATCAAGTTTAAAGGACAAATGAGAAGTTTTCTTAGAAGGGGAAGTCAATACCAGCCCTGCTCCTACTAATTCTTTGGTACAAGCACCATCAAAGAACATGGTCCAAAGATCATCCTCTGTTGCTTCTGTGGACTGAACTGCAGGCTTTCTAAGCAGCAATGCATCTAGTAATGAATCATCAATTTGTAAAATACAAGATCCCATACCTGTGTCGACAGAATAGATAGGATGATTGGATGGATTTTGTTCGTCATTGATTACATATGCCAGCTGTGATTCCCTGTATAATCTTTTGTTTACCCCTCCAAAAATAGGGATAGTAGCATAGGAGAGATCCATTTGAAGAGTGCCCCCTAGCCTCTTCATCCACGATCTTGATAACAAACATCCAAATTTAGGTGGTATGTCTGCCACTACTATATCCATAACCATAGTCTTAATGGATGCTTGGGTTAAAGTTACAACCAAGTCCTTGATTATTCCAAGACATTTGAATTTTCGAGATTCGAAAGAGAAAAGATCATGGTAATACTTGGTGATCTCTAGCCCAAGTTCATCCATGACCGCCTTTGGCATTAAATTGTGAGAAGCATCGGAGTCGAACAAACAATTATGTAATGTTTTCTCATGAATATTTAGAGAGATGTAAAAGGGAGGACAACTTTCATCTCTATATTCTATCATTTGGCCCAGAGTAATTCTTGGATTTTCATCATATATGTTGAGAATTTCAGCAGAAGTGGATATAGATTTGGGATCCAGAGTTTTGAGGATATCCTTTTTGAACATTTCATTTTTCATTAACTCAACCAGAGGAATGGGAATTTTAATTTTCTGTATTTCAACCTCAAAATTGAACGAATATGGTACTTTATTAGAGACTTTTACCTCATTTAAAGGAGCTTTCTGATTTCTTTGCTGTTCAACAGGGGCCTAACTTTCTGTAATTTGTTGCTTGACAGGGGCAACAGTCTTCTTGGGAGGAGCTTTTGCTTTTGCTTTTGAGGGATCTGTTTGTTGATTCTCCGATGTCTAATATTTTTGCTTAACAGGGGTTGTTCTCTTTTCAGGAGAGGTTGGTGCATTCTGTTGGGTAGTATTAGACTTAGATCGAAGATTATATCTATTCTTATCTTCTGTTGTAAAAATTCCATCATTAGCAGGATTATCCTCTGTCTGTTCAGTCATCAATGCCTCTTCATAGTCATGTTGTGTCAAATAAGATTTCCCTGTTTCTTCTCCAACACAATGAATATTATCTTCTCCATCTTCTTAATAATCACCTTACTCTTCATCCATCATGACATTCTGAAGAGGGGCCTTTATTCTCTGATCTTCAGTAGGATTCTTTTCTCTTTGCAAAATCTGCATTGGGTGATTATTTCTTCTAAAGTTGTTAGGATTTTTATTTGGGTTCCTACCAGCATAATCATAAGTTCCCCTTCCCTTTACACGCTTCTTATTTTCAATCTTGAGCTTAGATATCTCCAAGGTTAGAGACTCTATCGTCTTAGCCATTTTATCCAACTTTGGGTCAGCACTTGATGAAGAAGAAGCTTCATTCCTTGGCCTTCTCCTATAAGAATTTCCTTTTAGCTTTTGAGAGGCTAAAATATTTGATTCCACCNACTAAAAGGTTTAACCGGATGTATAGTAAAATACCATCAGAGATAGTGTAGGTGACCTCCGTTCTCTCAACAATAAACAGAACTCTGAGTCAAAAGCATTAGAATATGTGATTTTGGAAGAAGCATTTGAAGGTTTTATCTCTGCTGGTATTTTACTATACATCCGGTTAAACCTTTTAGTGAAATAAGAGACTAACTCACCATTTTGTTTCCTTAGATTTCCAAATTTTGTGATATAGTATAGAAAATCTCTTCTATCACCCCAGTTTTTCAAGAAGGTATCATCCAATTGCTCAATTCCAACTATGGATCCAGTAGGGAGTTCTTTGAACTATTTCCTAGCATGGCCATTTAAGCTTTGGACAAAAACTCGTGTCCAAACATATTCCTCCTCAATATTAAGGTTTTCAACATAACTGTAGAAAGACTCAATATGTTCTTCAGCAGACACGTCGCCTTCACCTGTGAATTTGGGCATATACTTCTGATAGTCTCCTACCAGCATAGCTGATACTGGGTTGGGCAATATAAGTGGTGCATACCTAGTAGCTAGGATTTGTTGCATCTTAGTCAAAGGAGGTGGTGCAACCATAATGATTAGGGGTGAGAAAGGTTATAGTTTCTTTTTCGAGTCTTACACACTAGGGGAATGTGAAGGAGGTGAATATTCTAATGGGAAAGAGGTCTGATATGAGGCTCTATAAAAATTTGCAAGCTGTCCAGCTAAGTTTTCCTCACCTTTAGCAGACAACTCTTGAAGAAGATATTCAACAGCAAGGAGGCTAGTATAAATGTTTAAATGATCTTCTTTTTTCTATGAATGAAAAGACTCAAGAGAAGAAGAACTATGATTTCTTTCTAAAGTCTTGGATGCTTTTTCAATCAATTTTGAATCTGTCAATTTATCATCATTGCTATTTTCCTGTTGATAAAAAGGAGTTTGTTCTTATACAGTATTTATAGTTGTTTTTTCATCAGTACTCTTGGAAAACAATTCTAATTTTTCTGTAGTAAATTTTCCAGAACTAAAGAGAGGATTACATTCTGTATCTGATTTTGAAGCTTCACCCTGAATTGTCTTTCCTCTCCTAAGAATTAGTTCTGGATTGGGCATTGGTGTGACAGGTTATTCTTGTGGATTCGCCCTAGTACTAATCCTCTTAAGAGCCAGGATGAACTTGTGGAGTCGCCAGATAGATAATTACAACCAATAAAATGTATAATCTTTGTCTATCATCAAAGATCAACTCTGTGTCGTATCCCAGGAAAGCAGAACTTAAATTTCAATCCCCAACAACGACGCCAATTTGTTATCACTCCAAGAAACTCCTTTGGGTTGTAGACTAAGGATGCTTGGTAACTTAAGAAAATAATGTGTAGGTTTTCATGGAACAATGGGATCACTCAATGATTAATTTAATAGAAAACTCATCATACATTCAAATGAAACAGTGCTTTTAGAAAACAATAATCAAATCCGATATTTTTAAAGGAGAGGATGAAGAACACTAATCTTGATTGCCAAATACAACTAGGTGTAGGGTTTAATGCAAGATAGTAAAAAATTCTTCACTTCAAGTATATGAGCTCAATAAAGAGATAAAAATCTTTAAAAGATAAGATAAACTGAAATAAAGTACAGAAAAAGGATGCATGAATATTTTTGATATTGAAAGCAAAAGAGACTGTAATTTTATTATCCAATAAGAGTCTATACAGTAGCACAAAATGTATTCCCAGTTTGAACCCTTGTCTCTTAGAAAAGATAGGCATTTATGGCCTTTTACAATTGGTTTTTAAGATCCTGAAAACTTGGAACTGTATCTAAAAATAGAAAATAAAACTAACTAAGGCAATCGATAACAAAGACTAGTTGCTAGAACTCGAAATGTCTTCTATATCAATCTTTGACATCTGTACTTCATCATCTTCCAGACTCTGTTGTTTCATGGAAAGGTAAAGGCACTTGTTCTCTGTAGTTGGATTTCTTCAATTAATCATCATCAAAACTTTAGGTGACCAATTTAGCATTTTGTCTTCAAAATCTCCACGAATCTCTGATGTTGATTGTTTGTTGACTAAGTGGTTAATCCTTTGATGCTCTTGAACTTCTTTAAATACTTGAAAATCGCCTTTCTCTAGCTTTAGCTTTCAAAAAAAAACTTTATGTGCTTTCACCAGGTAATTCGCCTTATGATCCGTTGGTTAGTTGGTGAAAGCTTCGTCTTTCACCAGCTAATTGGTTGTAAATTTACCCTTTGCGCTGGTGAAATTTCTGTCTTGGCAAAAAGGAAACTTCCACCTCCAAAACTATTGTTTTATCAAAAACTTAGTGTGTCTCTGCTTTATCTCCTTGAATATTCACAACGACCTGGGCTAGTACTTGTAGATTTGGATGTGACTTATGCTTCTACTTCAATTTCCTAATTTTCCTCTTAAGGCGTTTTTTTAACCACCATAAACTGTTATAATCTTTGGTGATTTTCTTCTTTCTCTTTTTGTCTTTGACACCTTCATGAGCCAACTTCTCAAATGCTGCATTTGTCTTTGAGAAATTGTCAAACAAAGTTTTGTATCTTGCCTTGATTACTCTTTCTAAAACCTCCTGTTGAGCAATCAGTTCCTTTAGTTGCTTAATGTTTTGTGATATCTTTGATTTTTTTCTCTTTAATGTTTCACCTTCATCAGCGGGAGTAAAAGTCTCACAATCCTGTGCAAATTCCATGGAGTGTTCAGGGCTTTTAATGGTTGGACTTTCATCTTCTTTCTCTGGCTCTATTTCTAAGTCTGTGTATGGTAGATTTAGAATATTTGTCTTCTTTTATGTAGGCTGCTCTGAAGTGGTTTCAAAATCTAATTTTTTCTTTGATCTGTGAGACTTTATGCTGGAAATCCTATCTTCTGGTGGTCCTGGAAGACTTCTCCTCTTCCTTGAGCTGCTCTGAGGAGCTAATTGTTTTTTCCCAGCTCTCTTCTGCTCATTCATGGGCTGAGTTTGAGTTTCAAAGCCTTCCCAAAAAAGAAAATGTTGCCAGGTCCTTCCCCTTTGTCTTAGTTCTTCTAGAATTATCAATTTGATCAGGCCAAAATGAAAAAGAGTGTTTTTCATACATAGAGGTTCAACCCTAATATTTTTACATACTTTGGTTAATCTTTTGTGAAAGAAGAAAGGTAAATTCAGGAGATTTTTCCCTGTGAAATGATCTAAGAGCTTGAAATGATATAGCATTAGCTTGTCATACCTACCTTCTGAGGTTATATAGAGTTGAATTCCTTTGAATAGGTCTTTCCATTCATCCTGCAAATGGGAAACTCGCATGCTTTTCTTACATGTGACATTTCTTAATTATGCCTTAAGATATGCTCTGAAATTGAGATTCTTGGTTGCTGTTGTCTTAAACTAGCTCTGGCTTGATCTAGGTAAGCTGGTTGTTGTGGAAATGGCAGCTTTGTCCACTATCATTTTTAAAGAACCCACACAGGATTTGTTTCCATCATACAATTTAGCAAATGCTTCAGCTGTTGTTTGGTGGCAACTATTCTGTAACTTTTCAACATAACCCATGCAACCTGCGTCTGAGAAATGTTTTTGCACCTCTGGATGTCCTTGTAAAAAATACAAACTGTCTAATTCTTTCTCAACAATGAACCACTTCATTTCCTTCCCATCTACAACTCGAACCCCAGACAATTTTGCAAACAAAGTCACTGTATTTTTCTGATTGAGAAAAGGTTTGGCGCTGGTGAAAACTCTTGGCGTTGCCTTTCAAATATGAAACCATAACATATTTCTTGTGGACAATGCATGTTGAGAATATGAAGTGTTGATTTGATGTCACATGCTGAGTAGTACTGCTCCTTTACCTGTGATGATGAATGTGAATTCATCATCTCCAACGCCATTATCTCGTGAAGCATGCATTCACGAACATGATCCACTATGATATCCGATTTAGACCTGCATAATAGAATCCTCATCATTATTTTCTTTCCCCGACGTCTTATAATGATTATGTGACGTGTATTGAGCGTGTCATCTTTTAATTTATGAAAATGTGGAGGAAAAACACATGTTCCTGCTTTCACCAGCTAACTGTTTGCGGGAAAGTACTCCTTAACTCTTGAAAATCGCCGCTTTCACCAGCTAATCATCAAATTTGCAACATGCGTTAGCTGTTGAAAATATTTTCATGAAATTTTATAGAAAAGACCTTTATGGATCAACTTATTTCTAAGGTATGAATTTAAAACCTAAGTTTTGACACTAGAAGAAATTAAAAGCAAATGGAGAAAACTACAGATAACCATGCTATCAACCACAAAATGAAACCATAGTGACTGATTCATTTTGGGAGCTAACATTTGGCTCCAAATGGGATGGATACCTCCCTGTGAGGTCACCAAGAACCTAGTTAGACTCAATAGCCTTTATTACAATTTGAAAATCTGAAAAATAGTTTTTCTCAGTACCATTGGACATGGAGTTATTCAAGTGATAAAAAAAAAAAGAAAACAAAACTGAAAAGAATATGTACAAGTAAAACAGGGCTTTAAGAAAAGCCTTATGAAAAATAGGTCTTTAGAATGCGCTCGTTGAAAGGGCCACCTGCTACTTCCTCGCCTGCAAGATTTTGGAGAACAAAGGTATTATTCTGCTGAACAATTGTTATGACGAAAGGACCTGCCCAGAGAGCATCAAATTTTCCGTGTTTCCCCTTCTCTTGCCTTGTTGCATCCCATTTTAAGACCAGTTCCCCTGTTTTGAAAATATTTGCTTTGACTTTCTTGTCGAAAATCTCCTTCATCTTTTCTTGGTGTAATTCTATCTTTTCCAGATGTTGCTATCTATCTTGCTGCAACTCTACCAAATTATGGCTTCTTCGAGTTAAATCACTTGGTTCAGAGTCATTTTCTTGTAAAAACTTTGCAACTGGTAGTGCAAGTTGAATAGGAAATATGGCTTTAGTACCATATACCAACTTGAAGGGGGATGTACCAATTGACTTTTTATTTGTAACCCTGTCAGCCCACAAAGCAAATTTTAGCTTGGAATCCCAACCTCTGGTATTTTGTTCAAGCAGCTTCTTTATAATTCTGACTAAATTCTTATTCGATCACTCAGCTAAGCCATTTCCTTGTGGATAGTAAGCAGTGGAATGTACTAGCGGAATTCCCAGCTCTTCACATAGTTTTACCAAGTGCTTATCTTTGAATGCAACAACGTTATCAATGACTATTCTCTTAGGGAAACCAAATCTGGTGAATATGTTTTCTTGTAGAAAATTAATGATGACAGTATGATTGGCATTCCTGGTAGGAATAGCCTCAATCCACTTTGTAAAATAATCGGTGGCAACAAGGATCCATCTGTGATGACTACCAGAAGGCGGGTGAATCTCACCTATGAATTCTAGACCCCATTGCTAGAAGGGACCTGTGACCAGTATATGTCTGAGGGGAAGATATTTCAGTTGTTGTTTGCCTTCAAAACTTTGGCACTTGTCACATGTTCTCACAAACTCACACACATCTGAAAATAAGGATGGCCAGTAATAACTAGATCTTAAGATTTTATGTGCGATAGTCTTCCAATAGTGATGTCCTTCGCATTCACTATTATGGAACTCAATCATGACCTTAGTTTCTTCCTCTTGGTTTATGCACCTCAATAATAAACCTATTGGATTTTTCCAAAACAATAAGTTGCCATTGATGAAAAAATTCATGGCTTTGAGCTTTAAAGCCCTTCCTTGTGATTTTGTCAAATCTACAGGTGTTTGCACTCTTTTCGTCGTTTGATGAGAAAAAAGTCGGTGCTTACATGCCTAGTTGGGCTCTGCTAGTCATGACAGTTGTATGGTAAAAGGTTACAAAGAAAACAACAAAGCTATTAACAAGAATTAAACAAAAACTTAAGGAAACTATGAGCATAGGAACAAAAATAAAAACAAATGAAAATGGACCAATATCACCAATATATAAGCTGGTCTGATTGATGAAATCCAAAGATACACAATGGAGAAAGAGGACTTGGGTCCCTTCCCTCTCCAATGGAAGGCTCTTGAGGCCCTCAACTGATTGCTCTCCTT
>JASDQU010283107.1:0-14661 GCA_032191745.1 Picea mariana
ATTCAATATTCTCAATTTTTTTTTAAATTGAGAATATTGAATAACTATAGATGTATGAGGTAACCAAATGATATCTAAACCAAATTTCTGAGGGAAGGTGAAGAAAAGAAGGTCGGAATTCAAGGAAGGATAATTTTTTTTGATGATGCTTTCTGAGGTATGTTATTTACATGTCATCTCACCATTTTTGCAATAACTTTTTTTCTAGGATGATTCAGACTGTGAAATTTCTATTCCATTGAGGAAACATATCCAAGTATCCGTGGTAAACAATTCAGCTTGTGGGTTGTTGTATTTATGGATTTACACTTCTGTGGAAAATAGGGTTTGTGGCTAGTCTTGAAACTAGTCAAAAACAAGTGTTTCGGGTAAAAACGTCATAACTTCTTCATAACATATCCAAATTCAGTAAGACAAAATGTGTTGATTATATTATAGTATGCAGTATGCCATGTAACAGTTTCAAATCTATTCAAAAAATATTCTGTGCGGGGAACTCTCTAAAAAATCACTCTCTAGAATAAGCCAGAATTCAACAAGGTATGCCAGTTTTGCTATAACTCCTTTTCTGAGAGGTTCCAAGTAGTGAAACCTGGAGGAATTGAATAAAACACACTGAGGAGAATTGTGTATCAGTTTCATATATTTATTCATTACAGGTAAAAAGTTATGATTATTTCAAGTTAGGGTTGTTGACTAATCCAAAACTAGTCATGTGAGACTAAAGAAAAGTTTGATGAAAATGCTAGTCTCTTGTTGTTAAAGTTAAGGAAGTTTTGCAGGTATGTGATCATATACACCAGGTTTATTACAGAGTTAGAAATCATATTTGGATAATGAAATTGATGAGGGCTTTTGGTTGAGGTACACGTTGGGTACATGGTTGAGACAGGTAGTTGATGAGTTGGCACATACATGAGGTGTATAGTTGATGATGTTGGTACATATTGATGAGTCATAGTTGATGAATACTTGACACATTACTGGCCCTTGACCAAATTTTGGGAGATTCTTGGTCATGTTGACCTATTTTGGACTTCGACAACCTATCGAAGGAGGAGCACAAGATGAAGCGGAGATCACAGGATCTCGGCCCCTTTTTGGGTCCTTTTTGGGTTTATGGGATTATGTAATGAGATTGGGATGTCGGCCCATGGGTTTACCCATTCTTAGGCCTATTTTGTAATATATAAATAGATGTCTAGCCAATGTAAGGAGGAGAATCTATGTGATGTTAGGCCGCTAGTCAGATGTAAATGTATGCTAAGTGCAAGTAGAGTCTGTAAGTGCTTTGTGCATGACTGTAAGACACTTTCAGAGCTAAGTGCAAGTGGCTATAAAAAATGGTGGAAGGATTTGTGTTGTAACACAAGGAAGAAGGATCTAGCGAGCTACGCAGATCTTCTATCCTATGCGAAGAAGGGTTCGGAGGCTCTGTGCATGTAACCTATTGAGAAGCTAATAAAGAAGAAGAGTTGGTGGATGTAGCCCCAAGGTGGGGGTGAACCACATAAATATTGTGTTACTCTGCTCTGTGTGATGTTCTGATGTGCTTATATGTTATTTTCTAAGTGATTTGAGATGATTAGATAAATCTTTTTATGCTTAGTGCTTATGATATGTGAGAATGTTAGATCTGATTTGTATGAATATGCTTAGTGCTTGATCTTCTAGATCTGATCTATTTACCTATGTTTATTGCTTAAATACATTATATCAATGTGAATGTTGCAAAGATTTGTTTTATCCGTGAAGTAGATATTGATCACATATTGAGGAACTGACAGTGCTAAGTGCTCTGTTAAGTATCATAATCACAGATTTGTGTCCCAGCTAAGGTTGCAGACACTTGAGTCTCGCAACCACCCTTGCCTCTACCTCGGGTGAGACTTCATTTGCTTCACAGGTGTTGTCGAAAGGGCCGGTAGTTAGGGTTTTGTTGGTGCAATGTTGTAGCTTTGAACCCTAGGTCTGCCCCTGTGCCAACAATTGGTTCCATTGTCAGGACCTAGAACTGTGATTGCTAGGAACTGAGAAAGAAGAAGATTTGTGCAAAGATTCATCCCAAAGTTGTGAAATCTCTGTGCATAGATCTGTCACTCTAGTGCGCAGTATTCTACTTGATTTATAAAGCTATGTGCTAAAAGAAAGAAGCATGATATGAAGAAAATAAGTCGGATCTGAAGGAAAGAAGAAAGATCTGAAAGCTTTGTGCTATACGAAAGGTAAAAGTGAGAATTTATGATTAAAAGAGGTAATATATGCAAGATCTGTGCTTTGATAAAGGTAAGAATAGTGAAAAGTTTTAGATCTGAAAGCTTTGTACTTTGTAAAAGTAAGATAAGTGGAAATTTTTGTTTCTAAAGTATGGATCTAGGTATGTTTGATAGGTTCTATCCTAGCTCGAAAACTAGGGTACTAATAGATGAAAGAAGGCTTGATATGAGTAGATATGATAAGAATAGTGAAAGATATGTTATACCTATGCATAGAAAGAATGTTTGGACTAACAAATGGATGTAGGATCCTAGAAAGAATTTGTTGCAGGTTAGCTCCTATGATCCTAGCGTGCAGTACATGAGAGGTTGGGGATCATTTAAAAGAAAGAGAGGATTAAACCTCTATTACAACTGCAGAAGACTAGGACATCTTGCTAAGGAATGCCCTGGAAGAAGACCTAGTTGTCTTTGTTGCAAAGCTATGGACCATGAAGTGTTGGATTGACCTAGAATGATTGCTAAGATTGAAGGAATGAATCTAAACTAGGAAAACCCTAAGGCAGATCCAAAAATAGAAGAATTCCAGAAAGAATTTGAGAAAGTATTGTTACAGATGAAATAAACCCTAAATGACCACCGATATATTAGCTTATTAGAGATCTCGAAAGAAAAAAAATGCATCGAAGAAAGAATAGGATACTTCATCATTGACTGTGTTCTGGATGAAGAGACACAGGTGAATATCATGACAGAGAGAACTTGGGAAGCTATAGGAAGGCCTGCTATGATTATTTCATTAGGAGGAGTAGGATTATTTAGAGGAAAACTGGTAAACCTATGTGTAAGGCTCACTCAGATACCTACAAATGCCAATGGAACTTCAACAGAAGAAGATTTTGAGATTATTAAATTTATTGAAGACAACTCCCCATTTACCATGTTACTAGGAAAACCTTGGATTGATAGAGATCAAGCCAGACGAAAGGAAGAAGAAGAATTTTTGGAGCAAAAGAAACAAGAGTTAAAATATTTCATGACCAGAAGGATCACACACTTGATTGAAGAACAAGAGAATATATCGAAGCTATTTAACACTAGAGACCCATATGTCGAAGCTGTAATAACATTAGAAGACCCACAAGACACTGAAGTACCTATCCCAAATAAAGAAGAGATATTACCCCTGAGTCCTAGAAGAGAGTCTCAACAGTACGCAGTGACTATGTCAAACAAAGATAAGAATCATAATGGGAAAAGACATACCGAGACGAAGCTCACTAGAAAGAACACTAGAAAGCTAAGTAAGAAGAGGGCTAAGATTGAAAAGTTACATAAAGTTCCAGAGGGAACTTCGCAGGAGGGAAATTTGCAAAATTGGAGCTTTGTCGGGATATCAGAACAATGAAACATGGCACTTCACCATGGCAAATCAATATAGTCGTTGGGGACATTATAACCATTAGAATGCCGCCCTGAGCGGGTAGAAAAGAATTTAAGGCTCAATGCCAGACCGTTGGACCACGCCATAATAGACCGAACTAAGTTAATGAAGGCTTCATACCCGTTACAAATGACCCATTGTCGAGTTACCTATTTATCCTGTCGCGCCACACATCGAGAAAACTTTTTCTAACCAAGAGTTTGAGCCCGCAGACTAAGTGAATTGTATACAATGATCATTGCACTCTTGCTATTTATTCTAGTGAAGTGTCTAAGTTAATTTGACCCTGATCTAATAAATCCTGAGCATGTATGTCCGAGGAACTCAACGCAGTCGAAGAATCAATGAAATAAGTACTCCTTGACATGATGACTAAAAGAGTCATGCCAGAGAGAGGATTATCCACAGGTGTACAAGGATCATCCATGAGAGGGCTCCCAGCCTCTCCGTCAACTGCTCGAGTTGGACCATCTTGGCCATCAGATGAGAAGCGAACTAAGCACAGGGATGATCACGAATGCTAAGTTGATTCTGAGCATATTACCCACCTATCTACCACCTCTGAGAGGTGTAATAAATCAAGACAATGTGCCCAGAGACTTTGAGTACACCTTGGTCACTGCGTACCTCCCGAAGGAGATACGCGCAGTTCGAGCAGACCAAGAAAAGATTGCAGCATTGAAGTTTAGCAACTTCAACCTCGATGACAGGAAGGTATACAACATGCTCTCCCCACATAAGTACCTGACCATAACAAAGGGAAAGAATTTGAAGATCATCCCTCAGTCATGGACTATGAACCTTGCGCAGTCTACACTGCTCAACGTCATGAAGATTCCTCACTTCGGAAGACACCAAGAGGTGAATGAATGTGTCAATTTGTTGTTTTCCTATTACCATGACAGATACTTGTGGTTAAACCATCATATCATAGTGGATCTGACGTTGATCAATCAAATCAAAGGGCTAAGTATGCAAGGCCTTGACCCATAGGATTTCTATCTCAAAAAAGCTAAGGATCGTGCTCTCACTCAAAGGATCAAGGACACCTATGGCGATGTCGAGAAGGGAACGTGAGGCTACAAGGTAGCTTCTATCCAGAGCAGTGCAGTGCACCTTTCTTATCAATTGATCTCAGGAAAGTTAGTATGAAATAACTGACCCACCCAAGTCATCGGTTTTGTAGTCAACCTCGCAGGGAAGTGAGCGGAGGGCCTACAAATTAATTGGGCGTAGTACCCGGTGAACGAATTAGAACTTGACTACAGAGAAGCCCAGGATCAAGGGTACGAATTTCATTTCAGCTGGCTATTGATTCTGATCACTTTTATTGCCTAGGAGATGCCGGAAGGTGCGACCTTCCCGAACATCGAGCCCTTTGAACCTTTGGCCGCGAAATTCAGTACACTGTGGTATTCCAGTGACATGAATAAGAAATGGAAGTCAAATTCCATGTTCCACACATACTACAACCAATTGAAGGTAGCCATACAATTCAAGCCTCGCATAACTCCAAATACTTTACACAGGTTCCGACCTTTGATGAAGTTCAGTGCTAATAGGCATTTCATTTATAACACAGCGGGCGCCGATGGACATAAGCAACAAATATAGTCCTACTATAAGATGACAGAGGAGGACTTGGAGGAGATCACCAAGGAATGGTCGATGGACCTCCTTATTCCAGCAGACCTTGTAGAGACATCCGACATAGACAGCCCAAAAACTACATCGGATACACCCAGACCTAGCAAGATAAAGAAGACTAAAGAGGTCCAGGATTTAGACAGTACATCTATGAAAACTGCTTCCATCTCAATGGATTAAGGGGGTGATGGAGAAGATATATATTTCACAGAAGTCGAGCAAAATAAAGGCAAGGTAACACTGCCTAAAGATGAGGAGGACCCCTAGAAGAAAAGGAAGGTTTCCCCTCCGAAGCCTTCTTCCTAGAAGAAGTCGAAAGAAATAATGAACAATATGCAGACCATCCTCACCTATGATGACTTCGATTTCATCATAGAAACCCTGAATGATGCTTCACTGGAGATATCAAAAAAACAAGAGGCTAAGCAGGAGGAGATGTACAATCGAATTGAGGTTGAGCTCTAAGGGGTGCAACAGGAACTATAGTCTAGTTGCACAGTCTCCACTGCACCTTTTCCATTAGGAACACCAGAACTGGGAGATGAGCCAGCTCAACTCCACCAAATAGCTGATACAATTGAAGATCACCTTCAATGAGCGCAAGAGGAAACAACACAAGCCACAAAGCAGTGTTTCAGAACGAGAAAATATTTCTCTCCAAGCAAAGTGGGATGAAGAGAAATCATAGCTGCAACAAGGCAAGGAACAATTGCTAGCAAAGCAACTTGAAATAAAGGAAGCGATCAACAGAACACTTCGCTATGTGATAGTCATAGAAATGAAGGTAGAGGATCAAGTCATGAAGCAACTAGATCATCTCGCATAAGCCATCCAACAACTCCAACAACGCATAGCAGATTTAGAGATACGCACTGTTCCAGAGACCCCGCAGGACGTAAGGGACCAACGAGAAGAAACTAGCTACAGTGTAGTTGACAGACTAAAATCTCTTGCCCTGGAATGTAAACAACTGAGTAACCACAACACCCAAACATATGAGAACCTCACCGAGAATATGGAATTGTAGGCACTGGAGTCGCAACTCAAGGAAGAGAAGCAACACACAGACACATTACAGGTGCAACTGAACGCCCTGTCGACCGTAGAAAGAATGAAGTGGTATCAAGAGAAGTGCACCGCCCAACAACAGATCCATATGATTCAAAGAAAAGTTATGGAAGTCACTCAACAACTCCAACCAGTACAAGATAAGGCGTGCCAATTGTTCACAGAAGTCAAGAGCCGAGGAGAAGAGCTAGAAAAGGTTGTCACCATAGTAGAACAATGCCTACAAGGGCCAGTGAATGACACAGTAATCTAGGAGTTCACCGAGCAAGAGGTCGTAGCACAACAACATGCCAAAGAATCTCAAGCCAATATCGAGGCGTTCGACGCAGAACTAGTCAGACCAGAGTGACTTGGGACGAGTCACAGGTGAGTGTTGGGGGCCTATTGGCCCTTGACCAAGTTTTGGGAGATTCTTGGTCATGTTGACCTATTTTGGACTTTGAAAGCCTGTTGAAGGAGGAGCACAAGACAAAGAGGAGATCATGGGATCTCGACCCCCTTTTGGGTCCTTTTTGGGTTTATGGGATTATGTAACAGGATTGGGATGTCGGCCCATGGGTTTACCCATGCTTAGGCCTATTTTGTAATATATAAATAGATGTCTAGGCAATGTAAGGAGGAGCATCTATGTGATGTTAGGCCACTAGTCAGATGTAAATGTATGCTAAGTGCAAGTAGAGTCTGTAATTTCTTTGTGCATGAATGTAAGAGACTTGTAGATCTAAGTGCAAGTGGTTGTAATAGATGGTGAAAGGCTTTGTGATGTAACACAACGAAGAAGGATCTAGCGAGCTATGTAGATCTCTTGTCCTATGCAGAGAAGGGTTCAGAGGCTTTTTGCATGTAACCTATTGAGAAGCTAATAAATAAGAAGAGTTAGTGGAGGTAGCCCCAAGGTGGGGGTGAACCATGTAAATAATGTGTTACTCTTCTTTGTGTGATGTTTCGATGCACTTAGATTTTATTTGCTAAGTGCTTTGAGATGATTAGATAAATCTGCTTATGCTTAGTGCTAATGATATGTGAGAATGTTAGATCTTATCTATATGAATATGATTAGTGCTTGATCTGCTAGATATGATCTATTTACCTATGTTGAGTGCTTAAATACATTATATCAGTGTGAATGTTGTGAAGCTTTGTTTTATCAGCGAAGTAGATATTGATTGCATATTGAGGAACTGATGGTGCTAAGTGGTCTGTTAAGTATCATAATCACAGATTTGTGTCCTAGCTAAGGTTGTAGACACTTGAGTCTCGCAACCACCCCTGCCTCTACCTCAGGTGATACTTCATCTGCTTCGCAAGTGTTGCCGAAAGGGCCGGTATTTAGGGTTTTCTTGGTGTGTTGTTGTAGTGTTGAACCCTGGGTCTTCCCCTGTGCCAACACACATGATTGTTACTTAGTTGGTGCATGGTTTATGCACTTGTTTATGGTACAGTTTGGTGCATGGTTGATGCAGTTGTTTATGGTACAGGTTGATTACATGTTGAGGTATAGGTTGATGCATGGTTGATGCATGGTTCAGGTTTATTGGTATAGGTTTACAGCGGTATATCTCACAGTTATAGTGTGACAGTGGTTCCATCATTCTACTTCTACTTCAGGGTGTTTAGACGGGGAAAGGACAAGTTCTTGTAGCCACCTTCCGGTTGTAGCTGGAGAACATAGGGGGTTGTATCCTCCTTCTGGTTGTAGCCAAAGAATTGGGGAGTTGGAGCTTCCCTTAGGTTGTATCCTGAGAAACTAGGGGGTTGGAGTCTCCTTCCAGTTGCAGCTGGAAAAAAAAGGAATTTGGTGCTTCCAATGAATGTAATTCTTCAAGACATATAAGAAAAAACATTCTGTGGTTTTCCCCCAATTTGGGTTTCCATGTAAAACATTGGTGTACTGTGTATGTGTGTGATTGTTCATTTCTTATTGCTCATTATTGGATAATAATTCTACATTGATATAACACTTGGATTATTTGGAGAAAAAGGATTAAAATTACGCTATTAGTGATTCACACCTGCCCCCCCCCCTATCTCAGTAATCCAACAATTGGTATCAGAGCAGGTTCCTTCAGAAATCAGTTTAACCACTGAAAGTTAGATCATGGAGAGTACCAACTTGTATAAAAATGGAATACCACAGTTTGATGGACAAAAGTATGCTTTTTGGAGCATAAGGATGAAGACATATATACAAGCACAAAGATTTCAAGTTTGGAAATCAATTGTAGATGGATACACAACACCAACAACTCCACCAACAAATGACAAAGCAGTGAAACTTGGTGAGAATAATTCCAAAGCCAAAAATGCACTTTTGAATGGTCTCAGTGATAGGGTATTAACCAAAGTTGCACATTGTAAATCCGCTAAAGAGATTTGGGACAAGCTTCGAAATATTTATGAAGGATATACAAAATTCAAAGCAACAAAGCTTCAAACTTATAGAGGTCAGTTCGAACAACTAAAAATGAAGGAAGATGAGAATATTGCAACCTACTTCTTACGAGTCGATGAAATAGTGAATGCAATCATAGGATTGGGAGAAGAAATCGAAGAATTTGTAATTGATTAACCCGAAGATATCAACACTAGAATAAATATAGGATCCAAAATCAATAAGCATGGACGAACTGCATGGAATCTTCACAGCATATGAAATGAGAACTAAACAAGAAAATTTAGATGTAAAAGAAGAAACCTTCAAATCATCGAAAAGATCAAAGAAAAAGAAAAAGCAACAAGAAGAATATAGCAACAACAGTGACGTATCAAAAGATGATGAAGAAGTGGCCAACTTCATCAAAAGACTAAACAAGGGAACAAACGGTAAGTATAGAGGTAAGATTCCTTTAATTTGTTTTAATTTTGATGGTATTGGTCATTTTTCTAACAAATGACCTCATAAGAAAAAGAGAAATGATGAAGGTTACTCAAAAGGAAAACACTCATATAAAGGCAGAAGAACTACAAAGAAAGTTTTCAAGAAAAGCTTATGCACCAAAGAAGACATCTCATCATCAGATGAAGATGAAGTCGGTGACAGTGAGATGGGAAGAGTTCTATTCATGGTAGTAAAAGACTCTGACAAAGAAGACTCCAAAGAAGAATATGAAGAAGTCGAAGAAGAAATTGAAGAGGCAGAAGTTGACTATCGAGAATAATTAATGTGTTCCATAGAGGTTATTAGAAGAGAAAAGAAGAAAAAAAAGAAACTACAAGCAGAACTAGACAAGAAAAAAGACACTCGAGAACTAGAACAAATGATCACAAAATTGAAGGTTCAAATAGAAGAAGATAATAGAATTGAAGAAGCACTCAAAGAAAAGCTAGAAGAAAAGGACAAGATCATTGGAAACTTGGAAGCAAATATTGTCACATTAATAAAGGATGTTCAAAAGAAAAATATGTAGAATAGATCAAAATTTTTGGATGACATTATCAACAGTCAAAAATATCATCTTGACAAGACCAGACTTGGATACAATCAGACAGAAAAGGGATCAAGCTCCAAAACAATAGAGCAAGAAACATATCCAAAATTCTATGTAGAAACAATCAAAGGGGATAGAAGGATATACAAGGAAGATGGAAGATTACAGGGATAATCCTCCACCGAGAAGAGTCATATTTCATAATCAACAACCAATAGATAGGCTTCAAGAAGAAGAAGGATTCATAAGAGCACCTCCCTTCAGAAGATCCTCAACTCCCAGGTATCAAACCATATTTTTTGGTTTATGTTATGCATGTAATAATTTTGGACATAAAGTTGTGAATTGTAGAGATAACAACAGGAACAATAAAAACTTTGGGAATCATATACAAAGGGGTTATTCAATAAGACCTAGTGAAACAAAGAGAAGAAGTTACACCAGGTTTGAATCTTTGAGCAATGAAGTGGAGTGTTACAAATGTAACAATTTTGGACACATGGCCAAATATTGCAGAATGACGGTCCCTCTTAAAGAACCTCAACAGAATAACCACAGTCACAGACATGAACTTCAGAAAATGACATGGATAAGAAAGCAAGATCAATATAGAAATGAAGAATGCACAATCACTCTACAAGCTAAGCAGAAGAAACTTGGTTGGTATGTTGACAGTGGGTGTTCAAAACACATGATAGGTGATAGAGACAAGTTTCTTACATTACGAAAGGAAAGAGATGGACCAGTCTCCTTCATAAATGATGATTTAGCCAAAATCATTGGAAATGGCACAGTCTGAATTGGGAACAAGATGAAAGTTGGCTATGGCATAGAAGAATGGGTCACATACATTTTGATAACCTTGTCAAAGTTAGCAAAAGAGAACTAGTCAGAGAAATGCCCCAGATCATGAAACCAACCAACACTTTATGCAAGCATTGTCAACAAGGAAAGAAAACAAGACCAGGTTCAAATCAAAGGAATATTCAACGATAAGACCACTGGAAATTGTGCATACCGATCTAGTTGGACCAACTAGAAAAAATGGATTAAAAGGTGAGAAGTACTTTATGTTATTAGTTGATGATTATACAAGAACGAATGCAATTTTCTTTCTCAAGAATAAGTCATAAGCTTTGAAAACTTCAAGATCTACAAGGAAATGGTTGAAAATGAAATGGATTAAAAAATGAAATGGATTCAAAAATCAAATGCTTGAGATCTGGTAATGGAGGAGAGTTTACCTCAAAGGAATTTATGGACTACTACAACAATCATGGAATAAAAAGAAAATTCCCTGTTTCTAGGACACCTCAACAGAATGGAGTTGTTGAAAGAAAGAACATGACAATACAGGAAATGGCTCAAATAATGCTAATGGATTCAAAATTGACAGATATTTTTTGGACACAGGCAATGCATACACTAGTTCACATTCAAAACATAGTATTGCTAAAAAAACAACATTGACAAAACTTCTTACGAACTATGGAAAGGAAGACCAGCAAATGTAAAGCACTTCAGAGTTTTTGGAAGAAAATGCTATATCAAAAGAGAAGATGGCGGAATGGGAAAGTTTGACTCTCACGTGGAAAAAGGAATAATTATTGGTTACTGAACTATAAGGAAATCATACAAGTGTTGCAATCTAATATTGAACAAAGTTGTGGAAAGCATCAAATTGACAATTGATGAAACAGGAAGACTAGAATCAAAGGAAGAAGAAAATGAATCAATGAAACAACCCTTAGAAGAAGAAACAAAAGATGAAAAATAAGTAGAAAAGGAAGAGGAAGAGAATCTGAGAGAAGCAAAAGAGGAAGTTTAGCAAGTGCCTCCAAAGACACCTAGTAGATGAGTACATAAGAATCATCCTTCATAACAGATTATCAGAAACAAAGATGCAGGAGTTGAGACTAGAAGAAGAATCCGTTCACCAGAACAAACACACTTAGCACTCTCATCTACAATTGAACCAAATTGTTTTGAAGAAGCCAACAAGGATGAATCTTGGAAAAAGGCCATGGATGAATAATTGGATCAAATAGAGAAAAATGCCACTTGGCAACTGGTTCGAAGACCAAAGAATAAGAATGTGAATGGCACAAAGTGGATCTTCAGGAATAAATTGAATGAAGATGGACAGGTTACAAGGAACAAAGCTAGATTGGTATGTAAATGATATGTACAGGTTGAAGGAATCGAATTTGAAGAGACATTTTCCCCAGTTGCCAGAATGGAAGCAATCTGTTTTCTTTTAGCTTATGCATGCTCCTAAAATATTAAAATGTATAAAATGAATGTAAAATCATCTTTTCTGAATGGGGAACTTGAAGAAGAATTCTACATTGAACAACCAGAAGGATTTTAGTTGTCAGAGAACGCAAATTATGTGTGTAAACTAAAGAAGGCCTTGTATGGTCTAAAAGAGGCTCCTAGAGCATGGTACTCTAGACTGGATAAGTATCTGCAATAGGCAGGGTTTAGAAAAGGAAGTGCAGACATCAACCTCCACATCAAGGTAAGTCAAGGTAATATTTTATTAATTTAAGTTTATGTTGATGATATTATTTTTTGTAGTGATGATCATAGGTTAAGCCAGAAATTTGAAAAAGATATGCAGAATGAATTTGAAATGTCGTTACTTGGAGAACTATCCTTCTTTCTGGGANACCAGTTGCAAGTTGATAAAAGATGATGATTCAAAGTCTACATATTAGAGGAAATACAGATCAATGATTGGCAGCCTACTATATGTGACAACAACTAGACCAGATGTAATGTAGGCAGTTGGACAAGTGGAACGATTTCAAGATGCACCAAATGAATCACATGTATTAGCAGTAGAGAGGATTTTTAGATATCTCAAAGGAACAAAAGAGTTTGGATTATGGTATCCAAAAGGAAATGATCTATCGCTTGTTGCCTACACAGATGTAGATTGGGCAGGTTATATTGATGACCAATGAAGCACCAGTGGAGAGGATTTTTAGATATCTCAAAGGAACAAAAGAGTTTGGATTATGGTATCTAAAAGGAAAGGATCTATCGCTTGTTGCCTACACAGATGCAGATTGGGCAGGTTATATTGATGACCAATGAAGCACCAGTGGAGCAACATTCTACTTGGGTGAGTGTTTAGTATCATGTCTAAGCAAGAAATAATAATTAGTATCATTATCTACAGCTGAGGCAGAGTATATTGTAGAAGCATCATGTTGTACACAGGTTCTTTGGATGAAACAAACTCTGATAGATATACAGGTTGAGTATGATGAGCCCATTCCAATCTATTGTGATAATACAAGATACATCAGTATCTCACATAACCCGGTGATGCACTCCAAGATGAAGCGTATTCCAATCAAGTATCACTTTCTACAGGAGTAGGTTGCAGAAAAGAACATCAGATTTGAGTATGTGGGCACAAAAGAACAAGTGGTAGACATCTTTACAAAACCACTTCCAAGGGAAGCCTTTGAATATCTTCACCAGATACTTGGAGTTTTTTCTACTCCAAAATGAATTATTTTTGAATTCTTATCTTATATGTCTTAGATGTACACGAGGAAGCACGATAAGAGGACAATTCAGTTAGGGGGAGCAAACCCAGATGGAAAGATACCTTTTCCATTGATGACAAAGGGGGAGAGATTTATCAGATGCAGAGGAAAGAGGCATGGTTCTAGGGGGAGCATGATATAGAGATATGGTTCCATGGGGAGCATGAGTGATATGATTTCAGTATTGCATCAAAGTGTTGTCATCAATGCCAAAGAGGGAGATTGTTGATTAAGGTTAGTTGTCATTGATGTCAACTCTTGAAGAAAGCCCGATAACACAAAGGTTTGGGTAATGGACCCAAGTTTGTTTGATGTAAATATGACTCATTATTTTCTTGTAATGGTTGATAATAAGTACATATGGATGAACTCCAAAGTGGTCCCCTTATGGTGAAATCCCTCACGGGAAGACGCTTTGCGGATTGAGTTATCCTAGAAGTATGGTTAGAGAACCCATGCTTATTTATGAAATAATAAGATGAAGGTCAGTGAATTTTTTAGTGAAACTATCCT
Source organism: Picea mariana (assembly GCA_032191745.1). Lineage (NCBI taxonomy): Eukaryota > Viridiplantae > Streptophyta > Pinopsida > Pinales > Pinaceae > Picea > Picea mariana. The sequence goes on from JASDQU010283107.1 coordinate 13,880, forward strand.
ATATGGATAGTTCTTTTCATGCCATTTCTGGTGGTATGTGGAATGTCACATAAGTCCTTACACTTAGAGAGTTATGGCCATGAGAAGTTGGAGAACTCAGGGTTGGGTAATGGACCCAAGTTTGTTTGATGGATAATGGTATGAGTTTTGATATATTTGTAGGTAATACTATTCTAAATGTATGTTACATGTCATTCCATTTTTGGTGGTATGTGAAACGTCACATAACTCCTCACGGTTTGAGATTTACGGCCTTACGAAGTTGGAGGACCCTCTTATGTCATCTAGAAGCCCCAAAAGGTCAAAGTAGTCAAAGTGGTTTAAGAGATTTTAGAAGGTAAATAATAAAGTGAAGTGATGAGTGTAATATAATTCAAAGTGAATACAAAATAAATTATTTAAATAATAAATTTAATGGAGAAATTAGAAGTGGGTTAACCCTATAATAATGAAAGTTGGCAAAGTGACCTAGAAGATGTTTTTAAGGAAGCTACTTGGAGAGTATAAATATGAGGAAAGGCTCTCTCATTTAAGAAACACTTGAGAATATTGAATACCTATAGGTGTCTGAGGTAACCAAATGATATCTAAGATTAATTTCTGAGGGAAGGTGAAGAAAAGAAGGCCGGAATTCAAGGAAGGATAAATTCTTTTGATGATGCTTTCTAAGGTATGTTATTTACAGGTCATCTCACCATCTTCGCAATAACATTTTTTTATAGAATGATTCATACCATGAAATTTATATTCCATTTAGGAAACTTATCCAAGTATGTGTGGTA
>JASDQU010283108.1:0-14654 GCA_032191745.1 Picea mariana
TTAAGGCTCTAAAGTATACCGTCAAGGCATCCGAAAAGATAAAGAGAATTAAGGACTAAGAATCAATTGTGAAGGGTAAATCAGAGTTGGTTTCTCAACTGTCTCTGTCTAACTGCCCATTGTTCTTGGATGCTGATTTCTCTCTCAATAACTGCCCATGAGCGTTCTAATTCGACTCGGGTAGTTGCTGTTTGCAGGATAGTATTAAATAAGTTCAAAGAAATGCTAGTTTGATCTTGTAGGCCAGGTTCTATATTAGGATGTCTATTATTTGGGACAATCACAGAGAGTAAAATTTTATTGAATTATAAATTTTTTTAAGATTAGTTGCTTCAATTTTGAAGGATGAAATAGAAAAGGAGTTTTGAAATTCAAAATAATAACACAATAACAATAGAGGTCGTTTCCTGTACTTGAAACAATTTGAGAATAGTAAAATGATAACAAAAGTAACGCTGCTGAAAAATATGAGGCTTTAATCATGAAAGAATCTCATATCATAACAGAAGGAGGAGAAAAACGAGATTTCTAATGAAGTATAAAATATAACCATCCAAATGACCTACAAATCTTGAAACTGCTGATAGCAATCACATAGGAAAAACTGTAAATGATTAGATAATCAAATAAATTCAAACCACAATAGAATTTTGAATTAAACTATAGCTGATCATTGATTAGAAAGACATGAAAAGAAATATGTTGAAAGATATTGAAAACAGAGTAAAGGAACACATAGCTTCAAGGTGACAGAATTCAGAATCTCTTCTGCATTATCTATATCACAGTAAATCGGAAAACTTCTGATACAATCGGCTCCCAAAAAACCAAAAGCCTCTTCTCAGTCTTGTGAAATTATATTTATACATGATCACCAAACTTTTCTTTTTTGTTGGTGATTAACTAAATTCCAAAGACTAATAGTTACATGAAAGTGAAACATTGAACCGTTTATATCTTCTTTGATTAATTTTGATGATGAAATTTTCAAAATAAAACTTTATGTCTTCGTTGATGAACTTCCTTCTTCTATTTTAAGATAGCAAATACATTTTCCCAGAAACTACACCAAAACTCTAGGAGCTTCTGGAATATCTTTCACCTCAAATAGGAAGAAATTTCTTTGTAGTTTAGGCAGATGGTCTTTGATTATCTTTCTCATGAACTTAATAGTTTGTAACTTTAAGTTCAACATCAGTATCCATTTGTCAGTTTGAGTGACATTGATTACCTTTATTTGTGGGATCTCTACCTGAATTTCTTCCAGATCCTCCTTGAATCTTAACTGATGCTTACCAATGTTAATTTCTCCTAACAACCCTAGACAATTGTTTCTTCCAATGTTCAATGAAGCTTTCTCTAAAATTTTGAAAATTCCTTGACAGTTGTCATTAAATTCTCTGGTTATTCTCTTGTTTTCTGCGAGGTTTGCCTCCCACACCTTGAGATTTATATCACCTTTAATCTACTCTGAAATAGATAGCCTTTGAGTCTCTCCGACCTCCTCCTTTGTTGAAAGAGCCACCGCTTTTTGAAAAGTTGTTCTGGATACTTTCAATTCTCTCTTTTAGGAGAATACTCTCCAAGGATTTATTTGCTTCCTAAAAGTAATTCTGAATAAATTGTCCAGTTTAAAGAACACTCCCTGTTGCTCTTTTTCTATCTTTGTATGTATTTCCAACACCTGGGCTTGGAAGATTTCAAGCTCTACCACTTGATTTTGAATGGAATTAATCTTAATTTGTAATTGTTTATTCATTTCTTCTTGTTGTAGGACCTATGCTTGACTGACCTATATCTTTAGGTTTGCTTCATCTAAGATTTCTTTTAGTTTTTAAATCTCTTGAATGTCATTGAATCTGTCTCGTTCTAGACCCTTGTTTATCTCCCGACTAATACTTCTTTCAGTCTCCTTTAATTGACTTTGTAGCTGAGCTATCATTTGATCTTTTTGCTCTAACATAGTTCTCAAATTACCCACATAGTATAAATTTTCTAATGCCAAGGCTCCCATTGTGCCTGCTATTTCTATAGCAAATTCTCACTCTTCAAGTTTCTGTCCATCTACAATGATCTTGTGCTTTTTTATCATCATGTTTCCTCTTGGATGCATTTCTTGTTTCAGGATAGCCTTCCTCTTTGTACTGAAAAAGTAATCAAAGGAAGGAATCTCATCCTTAGAAATAGGCTCGAGATCACTAACATATAGATCTCCCTCTTGGGGGTTTCCATAGGTAGACTGCAATGGGGTCAAAGAAGTAATAGGACTTCCAACCTCCATTGATGATGTTCCTCCTACTTTTTTGGGAAAATCCTCAGGGATTTCTGGAGATGTTTCCAACTCCTTTCCTTTCCTTGACTCTGATTTCTCTGTTTGAGCAACTTCTGTTTCTTGTGAAGGCATTTCAATCTCCTTCATATTTCCCTTTGTATTTGCTTTATCCTATGCATTTGTTTCAAAACCTGGGGGAAGCCCTTCCTGCTCTGGAGGGGGGGTCGTGGATTCACCCTGCAAAATCTGTAAGTCGGGTGATAAGGCCCGTACCCTGTTCAATACCTCCTCATAGGCTTTAACCTCTTTGAATATATAATCATAAACAGACTTTTCGTGTTCATAAGATTTCATATTGCAGTGCATCAAATGTCTGTTCACTAGCTGATAAGGGTCATGTTTTTTATGTTCGATATTTACCAGTTTAACTTCTTCTAGTGCTTCGGCTTCCACTTTATAATGGCCTAGGTTTAGCAATGAAAATTTCCTGATATGTATAGGGAAGATTGGCCAGGACTTCTTTTGAGCTGCCTTTAGCTCTATTCCAATACCACCTTTCACTATTTGGTGTGGTATCTCCCTCAATACCAGTCTATCCGGGAGGAATTTTGGAAGTGCATGAGGGGGGATTGAGCACCCATAAACCCTAATGTAAGAGAAGTTTTCATCAATGAACCAGTCGACTATTGCTTTGAGGTTTTCTACGACTGTCTCAAAAATGTGAGGGGGTTCACAACCATAAAACATTTTATNATTTCATAAAACGCATTCTTAGCATTTTCTTCCCATAGCACAAAGTGATACTCGTGAATGGGTTCAGGGCAGGTTATGTTCCAACTCCAATTCATCAGGAGAAATGGAGTCACAAAGCAGATTGCGTCCATGATGTATGTTGACATGTAAAAGGCCACTGGTTGACCTTTAGATCTTGCAACTTTGTAATTTGAAAGTTCTTGAGCTAGGTTATTAGACAAAATCTTGCGCCAGTTAAAAGTGTATCCCTCTGATGCTTCTTCTAAAAAGGGCACCCATTCTACGGGGAAATGGCAGGGATTATTTTTCCCGAAGAGTCTACACAACATAATGGCTACATAGACCATGTACTCGTTCAAAGATGCTGTGGCATAAATTCCATGGGTATCGGCCCTAAATTTCGATGGACATCTCCACCATTATTTGATTAAATCGGGATAAGTTCGGTCTGCCTCAGTACACTCCTTCCTTTGAAACTTAGCTGTAAATTCGACATTATAAATGTGCTTAGGATTTGGTGAGAGTTTATACATTACTTGTATATGCTCTAGCCTGAATGAGCCGACAACGACCGCTTGATCGTTTAAAATGCTTCTTGTCAGGATATCAACCTTCTACAAGGCCCAATTGATCATGTCGGTGTATGCCATGAGTCGAGGGCATGTTGCGATCTTATGAAGCTCTGATTCTGCTATATCCCGAAGGTGATTCTTAGAATTAGCAGGAGAATTTTTGATTTCGTAATCTAGGAGTTCAGAGATTTCTCTCCAGGATTTAATTGAGTCAATGGCGTGTGGCGTAATGTCAGATATGATATCTCCTTCTGGGTTACGCATCTCCCTTGTATCTTCACTCTTCTTCAGTGCTTTCTTTGGTGCCATAGATTTATGTTAGAAGGAAAACCTGTCACAGAGAAGAAGTGTATGAGCTTGGCTGAATGCGAATTACCTTTGAAAGACAAAACAAGCATAGGTTTTTGAAACACAGACTTTTAATTTGCCTTAAACTCGTTTTATGACAAAAATACTGACGCAACTGACCTGTAATGAATTACATTTAATGCAAAGAATATTTTTGAGATACGCATTAGTGTCACAGTATTTATCAGTTATCTATTTATTAATAGGCCATATTTTGGCACTTTTTGAATTCAAAACATGAACAAACGTAATAAGTTTGATTGTCATTAATCATGCTTCTAAAACATAGTTAATTCAATCTAAACATAGATTATGAGTCGAGACTTCGTGTTTCGGGGATCAATATGTAAGGAAAACACATGGTTTTAGTAGACCCGAATCTCGAAAGGTTTTAATAAATTATTAATAAACTCCTTTAGGGTTTAAATTACCGTGATTTTAAGTATAACTTTACAGAAAGTGCGTCAGGATTTTTTTTTTTAAAACAATTTCGGTTTTTTGCCTTCGATTATTTAAAGAATAAATCTTGTCGGGACTTTGGTACCAGGCTTTTGGAAATGATAGTGAGGGTTATTCTTTAAGAAAAGTCGAAACCCGAAAAAGGAAGGTTTTAGTCTTAAAGATAAAAATTTTAAAATTTGTTTCAATAGGGACATTTGATATTATACATTCATACGTGAGTGGGCCAATGTCAGTAGCATCACTACAAGGATCGTCATACTATGTGATGTTTATTGATGATTTTTCTAGGAAAACCCAGATCTTCTTTATGAAGACCAAGGATGAGGTTTTTAGTCGGTTTCAAGAGTTTAGAGCTCAAGTGGAGAACCAAATAGGTAATAATATCAATGTCTTGAGGTCGGATAATTGGGGAGATTACACTTCCAATGACTTCAAGGATTTCCGCAAGGAGGCAGGGATCAAGAAGGAGCTGCCAATCTCATACAACCCTCAGCAAAATGGGGTTGCATAGAGAAAGAATTGGTCCATCATCTGTTCTTCCAGGGCTATGATACATGACCATGATTTGAACATGTTTCTTTGGGAAGAGGTGTGTAACACGATAATGTATGTGCAGAGCATGAGTCCTCACATGATATCAGGGGACAAGACTCTAGAGGATGCATTCTCAGAAGTGAAGCCAGAGATAGGACATTTGAGGATATTTGGTTGTCCAGTTTACATCCATGTTCCTATGGATACAAGTATTTAAACTACTGAGATGGGGGGGGTTGGTGAATCAATATTTATTGCAATTAGTAATTTTTCACTTCCTTAAAATTGAATAATATATGAATGCATAGATTAAGATGCAAAAATTGAAGGAGAGACACTTGAAATAAATCTTCAATTTATTACAATGATTTGTGAGGACACCAATCCTTTGTAAGCACCAACTTGCAAACAAATTATGGGCTACAACTTGTCTAGAAAATAGGACACCAATCCTTAGTAAGAATCAACTTATAGAAAAATTACAAGCTCCAACCTATCTCATAAATTAGGACACCAATCCTCAGTAAGCACCAACTTACAGCTAAATTGATAAAAAAATATCTACCCTCCTGGAAGCTTGTACCCAACTCAGACTACAACTTAGCCTCCACAAGGACTGTAGCTCAACCTGCAACTTAGCCTTAATTAGGGATGCAATTCAACCTCATATTGGGATGAATTCTAGCCTCAGACTGGGCTGTAATTCAGCCTCAAACTGGGATGCAATTCAACTTTAGATAGGGTTGTAAGTCAACCTCAAATTGGGCTTCAATTCCAACTCAAACTAGGATGAAATTTGGCCTCATGCTGGACTGCAATTCAGCCTCAAACTCCAATATTTCACAATAGAGAGGATGTCCCTATTTAATCTCTATAACCCATACATTAGTCTATTTTAACAAGGCGAAACTAGGCTCTGGAAAACTCTGTGAAAACACAAAAGAAAGACACACCTGGCCAACTGGTATACCCTTGTCACACCTTAGGAATGATCTTTCCCCCCTTGGGACTAATCCTCATACCTATGGCCTCTACCTGACCTTATTCAAAGCATGTTATACGTTAAAAAATTGTATAAAAGTGAGTGGGCAAGTCCCTTATTTATACACATTTTCCTTGGTTAATTGGAGCCGGTTAGCACTTTGTAATTCCTAGAGGTTGTCAATGGTAGAAGAAATTGACAAAGGTAACTTATCAAAACCACTTTTGAAACTGGGATCTAGCCCTACAAGTTTCAGAGAGGGATCTCTTTTTATGATTTAGATTTGTTTAGGTTTTTAGATATTAGGCTAGTTAAGATAGTTTGAGTTTGTTTGTTTGTTTATAAAAGTTGGTTGAAGAAATGCATTAAACTTCCATTGGGCTATGGGGTCTGTATTAAAGATTAGAATCATATGCAGTTTTTTATGGGGTTTCTTCACAGGGAAAGACAATAAAACTATTGGATCTATTAAGATTAAATGAGATGGATTGGATAGAAAAGGTGAGAAAGTCAACCAAGCAAAGAAGTAGTTAAGATTTTCCTTACTTAATATCAAATGAATAATATATAGACCATTAAAAGACTAGAGACAAAGTATGCAAGATAAATTCCATTCTATTAAATTCCTTTTAATGATTAGAATCTGAAATACATAAATGATTACAGAGAATAGAAAAACATTTAACATAGAAAGAGAAGCATCACCAACAATTTGACACAAGAATCCTATAAATTGGCCTGTTTTATTACTGGTCGATCCTTTTGAAAAGATTACACAATAGCTCATTGGGTGCAAATATCAACCCTCAATACTTCGAAGGAAGACGTATTTATACAATAGTTTATATCTGATCCTGTCATAAATGACCAGGATATTATGGAGAAAAAATCTAACGAACTAGATCTTAATTTACAAAATATAGGAATGATGTTGATCTATTCGGATCCTTGGTGCTGATTTTGTGGAAGCAATTGCCGACTCATAATTTTTGACATGAATGTCTGCTCCATGCTGACTCGAAACTCCACATCACTTTTACTCAAGTAAAGAACACAAATCTTCCCATCTCTTTTTACTAGGGATGGCAACCTTGAGTAAATATCTGTATATCTCGTCCATCTCAGTGTACTTGGAAAAATTGGGCTTTGTGATGAAAATGTGTTTTGTCTCATGTTGGATGCTCATGTCCAATTGTAATGTTTCTAGGAAGCCTTGCCAGTAATGCTTCCCTGTATACCTGCAAATTTGGAACCATCCTTTGCCACTATATTGATCTTCTGCTTGTAATCTGATAAAGTGATAAGCTTATAATTTATTAGCAACAGTCTAGGGAGGCCCTTCTTGTGAACTACTTCAATCTTGCTAAAAAATCTTTGCACTCCACTGTCCATTACCTGAGCTTTCTCCTCCAATTGCAACATAAATCCTTTCTTGGTCAATACCTTCTTGACCTCAAGGATGGTTTTTGTTTTATCTTGAATATTCAATGCTTCCAACTCCTGCTTGTTCTGGGAGTTGAGGAACCTAATGAGATGAGTGGCCTCTGTAGGTTTTTCTCCTAGCTCTTCTCTGAATTTTTAAATGGCTTCTCTCGCCTTCTATACTGGTTCATGTTGATAAAAAATAATTTGTATGAATGTCCATATCTCTACCATGGACTTGCTGATATCCATCCAGATGTTTTCCTTGGCCTCCGATAATGTCTTGGCCATGACAGTCTCCTTCTGCAACTTCTTTAGTTGTTGACCGAGTCTTTGAGTTTTATGCATTTTTGCATGATAGATGGATTGGAACATGGACTTTAGGCCATGTTGGTTTTTCACCTCTTCTTGTAGATTTATGATTTCCTCCCCTTAAAGGGACATATCTTCCATAGACTTCACCAGCTTCTCAGAAGCATATGGAACCTTCATTGGAATGGTTGATGGAATATCTGCTGTTGTGGCTACTGCTGCTGTACTAACTCCTATGAGAGGAACTGCATCTAGTGGAATAACAACCATCTGCACACTCTGTTATTTCTCTTTGACCAATTTATCTAACTCAACCTCCATCTCTTTTACTGTGAATTTTTCTCCATGATCAACTTTATCATCTCCTCTTTGTGGAAATCACTTTCAACCATTTCTTTTGCTTGTCAATCCTTAGTGGATGGAAGTTTCAGTTTCTTTCTCAAGGAGGCTATATCAACATTTTTCTTCTTCAACAATTCTTCAGCTGCCTTGACATTCGATGGGTCATATCCAATTTTCAACACTAACTCTTCTAGCGATATGATCTTATTTTCTTTGGCCAAAGAGGATATCTTTTCCAGTTTCAGTTGAGATTGGATATTGTTCAGAGACACCTGCAATTTTGCAGCAGTCAATGATGTATTGGTCAAGGTGGAGAAAATTATCTCCCTTGTTTACCTATGCATGTCCATTTGATCAGTTGGATGGACCTCCTTCACATAAAACTCAAAATAAGTTTTCTTGTAGTTAGTTGTTGTCTTGGGGTGAGGTACTTGTGCTTGTAATAATTTCATTTGTATTCTTCCCTTCTTTGTGTCAAATTCTGATAGTAACCTATGCTAGGAAGTAGAGGTCTGCTTCTAGAACTGGGCATATGTATTGCTATTCAGAAGTTCAATCTTCTGCTTGATTTGTTTGTATTTGTCAAAGATGTTTGACCCTGTTGGCTCATGACATGACTCAATTGATAGAGTAGTGTTTGTTTGTTTTTTGGATGAATATGTGGACACTATGTGTTGGCTGCTTGAGAATGTTGAGGAATGTGGTCCCTCCATGACTATGGTGGACTGTGTTTCTCCTTCTTTAAGCATGTCTAGTGTGTGACTAGTTTTAGCCCTCTTCCTGTAAACTTGAAAGTCTTCAGCTGACACCTTTGTGACTGAAGGTGAAACCTCTTTCTTGGCCCTTTTTTCTGTTTGTACCTAAGGGGTGATAGTATGTGAAATATTGACAGGGGGAGGCTGTTCTTCTATTTCCAGTAATGTATTTTCTTTCCAATTAGTCTGATTCATATACTTTTCTATTTTAGGCATGTGTGCATGAGCATAAGGAGGGTTGTTCTATTTGAACCTAAGTTCTGATATGATACCAAAAGGGTCATAATTCCATGTGAAGCTGAGACTGAAATTCATCTGTTTCAAGAGGTTTTTAGCCTCTTCTGAGTTGTTGTTTCTTCTTCGCTGATACAAAATGGATGTCATCAGAGTTTATCATCTGCCTGATATATTCCAATGCAAAGATTCTGACAAGGAGATATTTTGGCAGTTTATATGGTGGCAATTCATATCCATATACTTTGATCTAACTATGGTTCTGGTAAAGATACCAGTCCCATGTTTTGGCGAAGTCAAAGAGGTGAAGAATTCTATGGACTTCTTCATTGATTCTTGGTTCCATTCTGCTACTGAGCATGCACACCACTGGATGATAAAATTGATCAATGAAATCTCTAAAGCTGAACTCAATGGAATTTTTCCTCACTAGTGAGGTCCAAGAAGTCACTGATTGAGGGTTTCCTTCCTGATCTAATTTCTGGAGAGAACAAGAGAATCTGTTCGCTTGAAAGAAAAGAAACAGATACACCAACAATGAGGAATACATGAACATTCTTTCTATTGATAATTTGAAGAACTGTTCATGTATGTTGTCATCCAGAAACTGAATGAAATCAAAATGGACTTTAGCTTTCTCCTATGTGGATAAAATGGACAGAAAACCCAAGATAGTTTCATCTACCCATTCATCATAAAAATATCCTAGCAGGTAACAAAGGGTGGAAATGATTTGATTGGCCCTGACTGAGAAGATAGAAGACATATAGGGAGGGTTTTTCTTAGGAAACTGTGCATCTTTAGGTAGGAAAATTTCAAATATTTGGGCTCTTTGGGGGAAGGAGAGTTTCTGATAAAGATGATTCAAGATTTCGATGGAGAAAGGGCTAGCAAAATAAATTATGGGGATCTGTAACATCTGGTTTATTGATTCTGGGGTAATGGTGAACATGGTTTCACTAGACAAGGATGTGATGGCCCTTTGGCCGGGAAGATAATGAGCTTGACACTTAAGGGTGAACTCTGGGAAATGAAAGGTCTAGGGAAACATGTACAAGGGAAAATTGGACTCCCAGAGTCCAATTTCATCACTTTGATCTAAGAAAATGTCTTTTATCCAGAAATGTAATTCGAAAAAATTGAATTCACACTTCGGCTATGTAACTCTATAATATTTGTCAGCCTGGTGAACACACTCTAGGTCAATGGGAGGAGAAAGAAATGGATTTTCGGTAGTTTTAACAGTTTTATCTTTGGGAGCCATGGCTAATCAGATATTTAAGTGCGAAAAAAGGATGACTATAGTTACCCTATTTAATGGCACCTGTTGACGGTGTATCTTGGTGGTGATTAGCTTGAAAACTGGAATCGACTGTTTGGAAAAATATATTCACTAACCTATCAACATAAATTTAAAAGGTTTGATCATGATTATACAGTATGAGTCAAACCAAGTTTATTTTCTTGGGGTTTTATAGTTTTTGTTTTTTATTTATTTTTATACCCTCTTTTCATTTTTTATATTTTTTTATTCTTTCTTTTTCTTTTCTTTTTCATTTGTAAATCATTTACAGAATAAAATATTATTTACAATACAATACAACTAGAGGAAGAGATTCCAATCACCAGATGATCCTATGAAATATAGGGTTATAACAATGGCTCCACTTGGGGATGGTGCTCTCCTTGTGAGGTACCAAGAACTAGCTACATGCTGCCTTGAATCTTCTTCTCTAGTGCTTTTCCTGCATCACGATTTGCTTTATTCTAACTGTAAATCTAGTGATCTTGATAAGGGCTTAGGGCCTTCTCTTTAGGCTTCAACCACTTGATAAAAATCACCCATACCTGACAAAAAAGTAAAAATGGTATTTACAATGGGATGAGTGAGAAAGATCTTCATTCTTTTGAAACATAATGCTTGAGCATTCTGCCATTGACAGGTCCTCCTGGAAGATCTTCTCCATCCATGTTCTTGATTAAAAATGCATTGCTTCCTCTGTAAGCTTGGATTATGAATGGGCCTTTCCATAAATTTTCAAATTTTCCATGTTTTCCCTTTTCTTCATTCCTTGAGTCCCATTTCAGTAATTTGTCACCTAATTTAAAGTCATCAGCCTTGGTCCTCCTGTCATAGATTTTCTTGATATTCTCCTGAATCACCTGAATTTGGTTATAAACGTCTTCTATGGATTGTTGCAGCTGTATAGTTTGATTGATTATTCTTTGGATTCCATTTGGTTCTATTTGTACTTCCTGCAATAACTTCATGATAGGAACACCCAAAGAAGTGGGAAAGACAACATCCATTCCATAGACCAATTGATATGGAGACATACCAATTAACTTGTTTGTAGTAAGCCCGTCTGCCCAAAGTGCATGTACCAACTTTTTGTGCCATGAATTTTTGTTGTCCTGCAACATCTTCTTGATAATGTTGACCAAACTTTTATTTGAAGAATCCATTTCCTCGAGGTTAATATGCTGTAGAGTGGCCTAAGGTGATCTGATACTTGTTGCAAAATTCTATCATCTTTTTTGATTTGAATGCTGTTGCATTGTCAGTGATAATTTTCCTGGGGAATCCAAATCTAGAAAGAATGTTAGTTTCCAAAATGTTTATGATCACAACATCATCAGTGGATTTCCCAGTGGGTAAAACTTCAATCTACTTGGTGAAATAATCAGTGAATGTGAGAATCCACTTGTGCTGGCCTGATGAAGGTGGGTGACTCTCTCCAATAAAATCCAAACCCATTGCTGAAATGGAGCTTCAACTGAAATTGGATACAAGGGTAAAGGCAGAAGTTTCCTTTTGCCTTCAAAGATTCGACATTTTTGATAGGAGGTCACTTTCTTGTGGACATCTGCAAACAAAGTTGGCCAATAGAAACCAACTCTAAGAATTTTATTGGAAATGGTCTTGCAATTCAAATGTTGACCACAATATCCTTCATGGAATTCCTGCAAAGCTTTGTCAGCTTTATATTTCAACAAACAATTTAGAAGAATACCTCCAACATATTTCCAGTATAGGTTTCCATTCAAAATGCAATATTTCAAAGCTTTAAGTTTCAAAAATCTGGCTTTAGTTTTTGTCAAACCCGGAGGACTTGTAGATGATGTAAAACATAAATAAGGTCTGCATACCAGGGAGACTTTGAGAAAACCTCTTTGACTTGTGGAGTCGCCTGATTTTCTTGTTCATCAACTGTAGCTAGAAAATTAATATCCAAATCATGAAAGTTTGACTCAGCCATCAGTTTGGATAATCCTTGACCCTTGATAAATTTGGTTGGTTTGATCTCAATATCATACTCAAGGATCACAACAATCCATTTACCTCTTCTGCCACCTGGATTGTCTCGGGTCAGAATATATTTCACCACAACATTAGGGTCATAAGCAATAATATGTGAGTGGAGAATATATACTCTGAAATCCTTAATTGCTTTCACCAAAGAAAAAGCCCGTTTCTCCATGATGTTGTAATTCAATGCAACATCTCTTAATGATTTACTGAAGAATGCTATAGGCTGTTCATGGCCTTCATTGTTCTTCTACAAAAGGACTGCTGTAATGGTATGCTCAGAAGAAAAAGAGAATAAGAGGAAATCTTTGGTATAATCAAGACTGGTTAGCACAGGGGCTTGTGTCAAGGCCTGTTTCACTTGATCAAAGGACTTCTTGGCTTATGTTTTCCATTTTGTTTTTGTATGTTTTTTAAGCATATTTGTTACGTTTATGAGGAGTTCTGCTAAGTTAGGGATAAATATTCTCAGAAATTTTATTTTCCCTATGAAAGACTTTAATTCCTTTATGTTTCTTGGATGGTCTATCCTCTGGTTGGTTTCAATTCTTATAGGGTCTATTTTTATTCCATCTTTAGATATGATGTGACCGAACATTTTACCCTCCTCTAAACTAAACAAGGTTTTCTTGGGATTTAATGAGATTCCAAAATTCCTGCATTTTTTCAAAATGTTTCTAAGGTGGAGTTAGAGTTCTTCATCTATTTTTGAATATACAGTTATGTCATCCAAGTATATGACTATAAATATTCCCAGTTCATCCACAAAAGCAATGTCCATTGCTATATAAAATGTGGCACCAACATTCATTAAACCAAAGGGCATTTTCACATACATGAAAGTTCCCCAAGGTGTAGTGAACGCTATTTTCTCTTGGTCATCAGGGTGAACTAAGACTTGGTTGTATCCAGAAAATCCATCTAACAAAGAAATTCTACTGGAACCAACTACCTTCTGTAAAATATGATCCATTTTGGGTAGATGATAATTTTCTTTAAGGGAGACTTTATTGAGGTTTCTGAAATCAATGCAGAGCCTGATTTCCCCACTCTTTTTTTTGGTAGGAACTAGATTGGAAACCCATTTTGAGAACCTTAGTGGGACAATGATTTTAACATCATACATTTTCTTAATTTCCTTTTCAATTAGGGGCATCAACTTGAGGTTAATTCTCCTAAGTTTTTGTTTGAAAGGATTATGATATTCTTTTATAGGGATTTTGTGTTGTATGATACTAGTATCATAAGATTTCAAGTCTTCATAGATCCATGCAAAAACATCTACAAATTCTTTGAACAGTTCAATATATTTTTGTTTTTGGGCAGGAGGTAAAGATTTGGATAATTTCATCATTTTTGGTTCCTATATTACATTCCTCAACATATTTTTAGTAGGTTCAATTTTTGTTATTTTAGCTACATCATTGAAATCGAATAGTTCTTCCAATGGTACTAACCCTCTAGGTAGAATGTTATCTTTTAATTGCAAAAAATCTGAATTTTCTTCTTTTTCATTTATTTATTCTAAATCTATTTTATTTACACTCTCATTGTCACTATCTACATCAATATTTGCACATTCAAATTCATTTTTAGATTGCAGGAAATCATCAATCTGTTCATCATTACCAAACACTTGCCAATACCTGATATTGTATGGGACAACAGGTCTGCATTTCACCTCCACTGTGTATTGGCGATTTGGGTGAAACTGTATTTTACAAGTGGCTGCTGAAGTAGCCAATCCATCAGCAAGTATGTTTTGGCCTCTGGGAATCAACTGCAAGTCATATTCAGTAAAACATTGTAAAAAATCCAAAACAACATTTCTATAAGCCCTCAACCTTGGGTGTTTGGCATAATACTCACCTTTGATCTGTTTAATGATAAGTTCATAATCACTTCTTACTGAAATTATTTTGGCACCAAGTTTTTTCAACAATTTTAGTCCAAGCATTAATGCTTCATACTCAGCCATATTATTGGTGCACTAGAAATTTAATTTATAAGAATGGATTTCTGAATACCTTGCTTTTGGATTATGCACCCACACCCAAGATCCAAATCCTTCTTTACTGACAGCACCATCGAAATATAAACTCCAGAGAGGTTCTGTTGGTTTGTTAGTTTGTATTGTCACTGTTTTATCTTCCTTAGGGGTTGTTTTACTTTCCTCCAAGTTATACATGTCATCTTCCAATTGTGAAATATGATTATTCATGTCACCATCATTTTATAAAATAAAAGAGTCTAGATTAGAATGAACATAGTATAAAGGGTAGTTGTGTGGTTTCTCTTGACTACTAACCATGTACTTCATCAGTGTTTTCCTGTACAATCTTCTTTGCTGACCAAA
>JASDQU010283109.1:0-14562 GCA_032191745.1 Picea mariana
AAAATGTGGTGTGATAAAGAGTTAGAGGAAAAAATAAAATTAAGGTATTATAAGGATGTAATCAACCCTAATCTAGAAGATCAAAGTTATCTCTCTATTTTGACAAGTGTAAAGAAAAAAATAATCATTGCTAAGCTAAGAACAAATTCTCATGAGCTCCATAATGAAACTCAGTATTTATCAATTACTAAAATGACATGGGATGAAAGAGTGTGTCACCTTTGTGACAGTAAGAAGGTTGAAGATGAAAAACACTTTCTCTTAGATTGTCCAGCCTATACCTAGATTAGATCTCAATTTCAAAATATTTGTCACACTACCAACCTTCCTAACCTTTTAACTCAAAAAAAATATGGTGATCTTGGAAAGCTTCTCTTGATGCTTTTCAAGCACGGAAACAAAATTATAAAGAATTTCAAGTAATCCATTACCCTCCTAAGGTCCGATAGACCAATTCGGTCTCAGTGGACATTAATCATCATCATATATATATGGAGATGACATTATTTTTCATTATTAATTTATGATTTTTATTATTATTTTAATGTGTTATGTTACATTAACATCTCTCCCATACTAGGTTGTAGAGCACCTCTCAGCACAACAAATAATATGCTTGGTAAACTATTCCTAATTTGATTAACTTTATTAATAGTAAGAAAAAAAATTATATTTTTTTCTTAATTTATAATAATACATTTTATAAATATGAATGAGGTGACACATGAGGGGCAAGTGGATCTCCATGCAGATGGGATATTTGATGAGGCTTGTACATGGAAGAAACTATATATCATCGTTCTTGGTGCAAAGGAAATGAATTGATTAAGTGAGGATGATAGGGATTATAATATGGTTGTGGCTCATCCAACGTGAACTAGCTCCAATATTGAGATTGGAGTGGTAGGAATGCAATAAATAATGGTAGGAGGGGGCTCAAGTTTTAGTAGCGATGGATGAACCTACCTACATGATCATGAGGGACTTTCACATTTCCCAATTTCAGTAGGTCCTAGGCTTTCATTTTATGGTTGGTGTGGGGAATTTTGGTGGCTTTTGTATTGGAAGTTTTCTATGGCTCTATCGACTCTGAGGGATGGAAATATTATCTATGGGAAGTTCTATTGCATATTTGTTGTTTTTCATATTGCACTGGGTAACCACAACATAACAGGTTATGGGACTCTAAAAATTCATGGAGGAAATTCTAGGAGTTGTGTTCATCCTAATTTCACAGTTTGGTTGGTCGCCTGGTTCTCTTAGTGTCTACATTGGAAATTCTTCCCTAGGAAATAAGGTCCAAACATGGACCCTTTCAATGTCTACATACTAACATTAATGATAGTATATAGTGGTTGTCTATTATCCCAGTTTGTGCTACTTTGGCCCATGAGACACCCAGTCCTAGATCATTTATTAATATCACAGATTATTGTGACGTGCAGGTCCCTAAATCTAGCTCAACGGGTCAAAGTTGGAGAAAAGAAGTGTTACATGACATTCTCCTGGTGTGAATTCAACACCTATTATGATGAGAGATATAAGGGTGGAAAGGGGAGATGAGAAAATTTCCACACCATGTTCCTCGCTAAGTTGAAGATGGGAGTTGACGCATTGGAAGAAATTGTTTCAGAGAAGCGGAAATGGGTGAAAAATGAGAAAATTAAGAAGGAAATTAAGGGATGATTCTTTATTTGTAGGTTCTCATAGAGAATATACACTAAGTATTAAAATCAATTGAGAACTACTATCTCACTAAAACCCTCATTTCCAAAGTTCTTCAGGAGCATGGAGCTCAATAAGTTCTTCAAGAGAAACAAGTGATTTAGGAGGATGGAGCAAAAAACAAAGAAATATTGAACAAGTTCATGTTATTTGAGGACAAGTTTGACGTGGCTTGTATATTTTTCTTTGGAATCAAAATTGAGGTGGCATATGAGCAGGATGATCACAAGGATTGTGCTAGAAACTATAAATATACCTTTTTGAATCTAGTCATTATAGATGAACTCCAAAGGTAACTCCTCGAATCTAGTCATTGTAGATGAAGACAATAAATAGGACATGATCAGGGTTGTTCCTGGCATGCAAGATCACATTCCTCCAAGATAGGACATCAGCAAGGTTGTTCCTGAAAAGAAATCTCCCATGCCTCCAACCCCTTTAGGCCAACGCTAATAAGTATTTGTTTTTATTTTTGTGGTCGTCATATGTTGTCACTATTTGTAGTTATTCTTGTCTTGGTTATATTGTTGTTAGTTTTACTATACTTAGGATCTTGTTTTAGATTACCTGAGGTTTTGAACCTCTCTCATTTGATTATTCATGGACATAGATTAAGCATGGACATGGAAACTTTGATACATGTTGGTTGGTAGTTTGAAGTTTTTTATGGCTTGGTTTCCTTTTCGTTAAGTTTTTGAACCTCTCTTGGTTGATTAGGGATGGACATGAAAAATGTAATACATGTTAGTTGGTATTTTGAAGTTTTCTATGGTTGGGTTTCCTTTTTGACGAGCCATGGAATGATGATGTTAGGATGATGATGTTAATGTAAATAGATATGTGATATATATATATATATATAATTCATTTCATTTCATTAATTTAGTAATAAATATAAAGGTCTTAATTGACGAGAACTAACTTTTATTTTTCCACTCATACTTTCCCTCTTTATCTTGGTTCATATGGCGATATTTTTCATAAATATTAATTTTCTTAAAAACTATAAATAAATATAAGAAAATTGTTCAATACGCATTTTGGATAATTTTTGGGATCTGTGCCAACAAGAAGTCAAAGAGTAAAATACAGTTAGAATATGGACTAGGATGCATGACATGAGTGGACTTCAAGGAGTCATAGCACACGATAGAAGGATGTGCGACAGGAGAAGACTTCAAGGATTCATAGTGCACGACAAAAGGATGAGCGATGGAGAAACATGCAAAAAATGGAAAATGGTTATAAGCCATTGGGTTTTTGGGGACATTTTTTCCACTTTTGTAGTGGGCCTAGCCCTACTTTTATGTATAAATGGGCAGCAAAGGAGGGAGAAAGAGTAGTAGAAGAAGTTGTATGAGAGTTCGACATATGAGAAGTCCCTACTTCTTTTTGGGTAAGGAATTCAAGTGAAGGAAGGAGTCTAAGGTATGACTGAGGAGTGAACTCACAATGTAGCATAATGGCTAGGCAGGTTTGAGGGATGTTTATGTTGCATATTTTGTAGTGTAGTGCAAAGTTGTAAGAAAACCATTCATGAATAATATAAGAAGAAATTCATTGTGGACATAGCCCAAGTTGGGTGAACCGCTTAAATCTATGTGTTGTGATGTATTTTGGTTGCTTGTTATCTTGTTTAATGTTATTGTGCAATAATGAGAATTCTTAATTATAATGATGAATGTGTTATTCATACATGACGTTGTAATATCATGCATAAAATATGTTAATGATGAAGTGATTGTTAAGTAATAGGAACTAGACACATGAGTAAATGAAAGGTTTAATTCCTCACTTTCCCTCATCACTATAGAACCTTGATTCTTGTAGCCGCTCTAGATGTCTCAGGTGAGACTTCACTTTCTCTGCAAGGGATTCCAAAAGGGTCGGTGTCTAAGGGTTTTGTTGGTATTTGAACAATTAACCCTGGGTCTACCCACTATGCGCTAACAAATGGTTTTGTTGTTGGGACCAGGAAATGCAACTGAGGGGAATGTTTTGGAGGCTAAATAGGGAACAAATTGAAGAATGGCTAGAGAGGAAGGGGTGGGAATTTTCCAGATAACATAATAGAAACCCTTGATTCAACAAAGAAAAGTGGTTACAGAGGTATGTATTCACAAATCTACATGAAATTTTCTTTGGCAAATTTCTGATTATTTTGACCGAATGGTTAACAAGGATAGTAGAGAATGTTGGGAGGTATAGAGATGAAGCTCCAAGAAACTCGACTCCCGAATTGACCAGATAACTAAATACAGTAAGTAACAAGGTTTATCACATGGATGATTTATGGTTGAATAGTATTATGGGGGTTATATTACAATGTTTGAAGTATATTGTACCCTGTCTTACTGTGTCATGGAGAGGAACTCTTTCAAGGTTCCGTGTAGAAGATATTTAAGTGCATTATCTATGTGGATAAAAATGTTTCTATGCGATAAGAACTTCATGAATATGGAGTCTTATAGTTAGTTTCTTTAGTGCACATAGGGGGACTGGGGGATGACTAGAGGAAGTTTTGAGAGTGGGAAGGATGAGTAAGGAGCGGAGGGACTAAGGATGTTAAGAGAGGACACTAACTCAGATGAATATATTGGACTATTTCATTGTGGGAAAAGGTTTAAATATAGTAAGAAGGAGACTATGGCTAGGAAAGGAGAGAATCACAATGAATTAGAGGGAAGTGACCCATGCACAATACTTTAGATCACATAGTACGAAGAAAGGAAACAAAAAGAAATAGATCCTCAGTACTATCTAGTAGAAGAAGGAATTCCATCTCAGATCAAAATCTGCATCGAACCCACAACCCTGTGTACATCATTAAGAATTGAAGCATGAACTGAGACCTGTTCAATAGAAATTTTAATAAGTGGAGGAAGTCATAGAAATAGTCAGAGTAGTGGGAGCAGCAAAAAAAACTAGACTCAGTCAACATCACCAAGGGTAGGTACAACACCCAATGCAATGGAAGGGATAGATCATACATTGAGAATGCCTAAGTTTCAGGGAACGAGGTCAGAGGACCATGAGAAACACTTTTTTGTATGTGACACAATATGGACTGCGAAGAATATCTAGGACGACATGATGAAGATCCTCTAGTTGGCCATGACATTAAAAGTTCATGCACTGCTATGGTATATAAATTTTTAGATGACTACACCGGAAGGACAATCAATAACTTTGATAAAGATTGGACAAGCATTGTCGAAGGAATTTTGGAAGCTTAAATCTAAATTGCAATATATTACAAAACTGAAATAAATTAAGCAAGTGCATAACGAAACAATGTGGGATTACGACCAAATATTTAAAGATGTAATGGGTAGGTTAACCTTTCAAATTCCCTACGAGCAACATCGAGAATGGTTTATTCCAGGAGTATTGTCACACATTTGTTATCCTTTAACGCAACAGAAGTTAACGTCTCAGCCAGAAGCATTGGAAATCATGATGAAATTAGAAGCCTCTCTTGTAGGAGATGGCGTAGGTATAATCACAGTTGGATGCATTGATGATTCAACTATCATAGATAACAAAGGAAAAGGAAAAGTGTGAACATGTTTGATGTATAACATGTAAAATAGAAGGTCATCATAAGGAAGAGTGTCCAACCTTCATGCAATATATGGTCATAGGAGCACCAAACCTATTTCCAGGAGGAGTGGGGTATTGCATGTTAGCCTCTTTCTCATATACAATCATTAAGTCTTAATATACCACCTTTGTATATTTTACATACTAGGATATATTTGTTATCCTAAGTATGTTTTTAGATTCCTATATTGTCTCATCCTACCTTATCTCTTGATGAGGTGTAGATGTGAGAACAATTGAGGTTGTTTCATTATTGTATTATATATTTTTATTATTAAGATGAATACAATGTTCAGAATTATGGCTTGAGGCCTTTTGGGCCAATCTTCTTGTCCTAATATTAATATGATCAGTTTATTCAATTGGTATTAGAGTGGTATTAGAGCTCCTATGTTCTTAAGGGCCTGTTAACTCCATGATAGTTTTTTCATGGAAATTTTGATTTCAGAGCACAGTGATGCACATTTGGTGAAGAGGAGATTCTAGCATCGAAATCTCTTGGAAAACTCCGTCGTGGCATAGATCATTTGATTGGTATGTCAATTGTTTCGTTTTACAAAGGAAAATAATAATATTTGTTTTAGATCTATCACTAAACTCAGGTTTTAGATCTATCATCCTCTTATTGGTCAATTCTTTGCAAGGTTTGGTCAAGTATCTGCAAATTTAGATCAGTCCATGCATCTCTAGTCTATCTGCAAAATTCGTTTGTTATCTCAGTCTGATTTCCACATGGATGATCACACATATCCCTCCATTTCTATGCAACATCGCTTTGCTGGTTATTCTTTGAGCTTTATGCACAGATATGCCAGTCGAATTTCAATCTACCACATAATATTGTACATTAGTTGTTTATGGAACATTTCATGACTAAATACTATAAAACAAATTCACGCCCAAAAAATCTGTACACAGCAAATCTGTCAAATTCCCTATAAATCCTTCAAACGCCCAGTTGTTTCATTCATGTAAACGTGGAGCCTGTAGCCGAGTGGAGGAGCCTATAGAAGAGTAAAGGAGCCCATATATCCACGTGAGAAGGACACTTTGTGGAGGACTGTGTGGGGGTTCAAAGAGGATACCGATGATAGCTTGCAGAAGATCTGCTTGGAGGTCGAGAGTTCGAATATTAATAATTTCCTCATCCCACAATGAGTGCCAGAGTTGGATCAATTTCAACATGAAGCCACGAGGATCGTGGAGGAGATCCATAAAATGGCATATGATCGATCCAACCACCAATCCAACCAGCTATCCAGCAACAAATGTCATTTTTTTTTGGCACAAAAGCTTGGTATTAACGTGGTAGTCGCAATGTTTTTTGTTTTTTATCTGAATTGATTGAGAGTGTCTAGCCTCAAGGAGAAAGCGATGAATTTTACATAATTTCTTTGTACAATTTTCCAATGGGGATATGCGCTTCCAGAAGTGAACCAGATGTGCAAAATTGTGTGTAGATTGTATCAGGAATCTTCCCACAAATCAATGAGCTATAAAACATGGAGGAAATCACACACCTTCAACATGATTTGCTTAATGAACAATCCTGGTACATCACAACTCCTCTCCACGATCTATCTTGTGTTCTAATAATGAAAATCTATGCAGCTGATCCATGCAATCTGCGATCTATTCGACTAATCAGTGTCTTTCATGTCCAATGCACCTGAGAAAATCCATTGTTCCAAAGATCAATTCCTTCAGAGAATACGAGAAATCTAGCGAAGATCTGGCATCTCGATTTCAATTATTGGTGAGGATCTGGAATTCAATCCTCAACTTCTATGGATGAAGGAATGGTGAAAGAATTATACAGATTCATGTTTTAGTACAATGTATTTGCATAAGTTTTGAATAATTCGTGTGATGACATATATGCACAATTTTTAAATTGTCATTTTTCTCTTTTTGAATGGCACATAAAAGAAAATCTTATGGTGAGGTTTCCAAGGATTTAATATCATAAAATAAGAAAATTGAAAGTGTCAAGAAAAAGGCTTGAAGAAACTATTATTTATTATTTATTACATGGAAATATATTTTACTCAAAATTATGAAATTATGGGTTTGAAGGCTGTGAAATTTTTGAAGAAAGTATGGGATTTGAAGGTTGAAGAAAGTACAATTGACGGATCAACACTTTGTAACTATTGAGTATTCAAGTTTGTAAAGGAGGAAAGAGGAAGATTAAAATCTTCATGTATCATATTTTAATAAAAATATTGTTTTTTATGGTGATGGTGATCTAGATCCGCCCGAAATTGAATAAGGGGATCTTAGGTACACCTTGTATAGTGTGTGTTGGTGATTTTTTCATGGTTTTTCTATGAGTTGATTTGTGTCTAGTTTTGACATTATCCCACATACATGGAGTACAAATAAGGTTAATGAAATAAGCACAAAATTAAAGCCAGTGAAGCACATACATTCAAGCACAGTCAAAGCTATCAAATTAAGAAGCAACGAAGATATGAAATTGGCAATCACATCAACATTGAACACATCAAACTCATAATAAAGGACTAAAAAAATCATCAAATTTGAAGATCAACTCAACTTGAAATTGACATTTATTGTAAACTTGCAAATAGTATTTTTTTGTAAGTGTCAAATCAAATCAAGTTAAATTTCTTTATAATTAGGTGCATTCTCGGTTGAGCCCGACACCCAAGAGTCATTGTAATTTTGAGTCGTAATTGAAAAATATGAGTAGTTGAATGAATCATTGTAATACTTTGGGATGCATTTTTATTGGTAACCAACATCCTCAACCTATTGAAAATTTCAAGCGAGCATGAAAGTATAAGAAAGTGAAGTCTTGGAAGCAAGTTCAAGAGAGCATGTTCAAATGGAGCGAAGTCATGAATTATTAGAGTTATTGAAAACTCTAATAAACACCACTAAAGACAACACAATGATAATGAACAAAGAAGATCTTTAATCAGTGCTAACTTGTTTGCAGGTGACACAAGCTAAGGTTAAACTTTTTCAAGTACAATCCCAACTATTGAATGATAAGTTAATAGAACTCAAAAGTCAACAGGCAATGCATTTTTCTGAACTAGGTTTTGTTTAGAATAACCCTCTCTATGATGATAATGATAATGATGATAACGATTATAATGATGATGATAATGATGATCAAACGTCAGTGAAGGAGAACATTAACAAGCCATCTTCAAAAGTAACTTCAAATGATGATGAATTGTAAGCAGAAGATGCCAAAGAAGAAAGTGATACAACAAGTATAAGTGAAAGTAAATGTGAAGCATGTCATCAAGTACAACATGATATTTCCAAGTCCATCATCATACCTTGGGAATAATTACACTTCAATAGAAATTGACATGGCTTAGGATATGAAAATTAAATTAGTTTTCATATTCCAAATTACTCCAAACCAATTTTGTTTGTGAGAGTTGGGTTTCTTCAAGAAAATTCAACTTCAAATATTGAAGATCAGAATGATAAGTGTAAACATTGTAATTGAGTTGGTCACATGGAGAATCAGTGTTTTTATCTTCATCCTTGCCATCATTGTGGCAAGCATAACCATTCTTCAGACATATGTTCAATAGTGAAGAAACCTGCAAGATTGAAAATTCACTATGAGTGGATTGATCCTTGGAAATGGTCATCAACAATCAAGAGACTATTTAAATCTTACTGAAGAATTGAATCTCGAGTAAAGACCAATCTTGTATCACATAACATTTTTGTTCCTCACATAAGTGGTCCCCTTATGGCGTAGCTTTCAAGCATGGCCCTCATGGGATGAGATAACATGTGGTTTTTTCCGCATGCCCACTTTTTTTTATACTCAAATGGAACAAGTATGGTACTCTCTTGAGCCTAGAAGGAGGGAGTACAATGATGAAACTCTCATACAACTTAAGGGGGGAAGTTCATAAATCTAGTAAAGATGGATTTTATGAAACCACTTGTGGTCTCTCCTTTCAGCTGACAAAGGGGGGAATTGATGATGAAATTGATGATGGAATTGAATATGGTTGTGAGATAGAAAGTTTCGACAACAACATACATCAAATATGCCAGATGGGCATGAAATTTTCCAGATGGGCAACTGCAATCTGTAGATGGCAGACTTTGGTAGAATGATGGTTTGATATTGAATCATACATAGGGATGTTGATTTTGAGATAAATTATGTGGACATTTGGCTCACCTAGATGTTCATTGGACCTAGCAGAGGACAAATTGATCCTACTGCATTGCAGCTTGGAATTGATTGAGTTGTGAGGCATCTTCAGGGGTGTGGCAGACTTGTAGCTGATTCACTTCTCTTTGTTCGCTCTCATCATTTTAGATTTCACATCAGTGAACACAGTTGTTGGCATTCTATCTCACATGATTACACAATGAAGTTTTCCAGATTTCTCATCATCGAGATTTTGCGGTTTTTCAAGCAGTTATTCATTGTGGCTCAACTCAGGATTTTCAACATGAAGACTTGGAGATGTACCAGTTTATGCACCTAGTTTTCTAGTATTATTTCTCAGACTTATGATTGAGGGGGGGAATGCTAGCCTCTTTCTCATATAAAATCATTAAGTCTTAATATACCACCTTTGTATATTTTACATACTAGGATATAGTTGTTATCCTAAGTAAGTTTCTAGATTCATATATTGTCTCATCCCACCTTATCTCCTAATGAGGTGTCAATGTGAGAACAATTGAGGTGGTTCCATTATTTTATTATATATTTGTATTATTAAGATGAATACAATGTTTAGAATTATGGCTTGAGGCCTTTTCCGCCAATATTCCTGTCCTAATATTAATATGCTCAATTTATTTATTGTGAGTTATGTAAGATATGGGGGAATCATATGACTACCTTTCCCTTACTGCATAAATATTAGAGTACTCCAAGAAATTTATTTTGTAATTTTTGGAAGTCGGTAGGACATGATGAGAAAGATTATAGCACATTTGATCTAATGAGAGAGAGCACTTCACATGCATACATAATCTAGGAACAAAATGTCACAGCAGAAGGAGGAATTCCAAAGTACAACACTCTAAGGGTCTTTAACCAATGTGGATGTGGACGACTTGGTCGTGGGTGCAGAGGACCAATAATTTGTTATAATTGTAATCAACCAGTACTTTTAGAAAGATATTTTTGAAATCCTTGCACGGCGTGCACATGTTGAAGGTCCTTGGATCATGTGACAAAAGAATGTCCTCAACTAATAGTGAAGTGGCAGGTGAGAGGGAATCAAAACCAACATCATAATTAGAACCAAAACCTGCATATGATAGCTGCTAAATAACATGATGATCAGCCAAGAGTAGTATTTGTTACACACGATGGAATGAGAATTGGACTAGATGCAATAGAGAAGGGAAATGGAGTGGAAAAATGGGTAAAGAAATAAGTTGAGCCCATGCCAACATTCAATTTGTAGAAAGAAAAATAAACCTATCAGCAAGAAAGGAAGGATATACTAGGACTAGACTAGATAGGCTCAGCATCAAAGACACCTCCAGGATATGATATGTTGTTAGTTTATGGTCACACTATTCTAGAAATTACACTTGAAAAGGTAAATACTTTGAAAGACTTTATAAAGAGCTATTTAGAATTGTTGCAGAATGAAACAACAATAAATTCACTACATGAAATGGTCAATCAATACACTCAAGACAAAGAAGTACATATGATGCAAAAAGCAGTAATCCAAGTCTTGTGCAAGAGGAGGACAAATAGAGAGTTCAGGTTAAGTCTACAAATAGGAGAATATGACATGGATAATTTCATCTTGGACTTAGGATTAGACATCAATGTTATTTCAAGAAATACGTGGGAGATAATGGGGAAACTGAAGTTAGTTTGTTCGATTGTTCATTTGAGGTTGGCTAACCCACATAAGATTATATCGATCAGGAGACCGGTAGGAGTACCTATGAACATAGATGCAGTGTGTAGTGTAGCTGACTTTGAATTCATCGATATTTTGGATAACAGTTAGTTGTATCTGACATTACTCAGACTATAATGGGCCATTTACAATCAAGCGATTATTAACTTGAAGAAATGAGAGATTATTTTTGAGGAAGGAGGCTTAAAGGTCACTACACCATTAGACCCTATGGAGGAAAAGAGATATGTGGAGCATGCGAGAAACAAAATTGATAAGTTATATAATATTACAGTGCACATGGATGACTACATCAACCCCATTGTATACAGAGCACTTAGTTGGAGAAGCTTAAGATCTTGTGCATCAGACTCAGAGGAGGGACTTGAACAGTGGCAACATCGGTTGCATGAAGTATCGACCAGAAGGTGTGCTTGTATTACTCGCTCTTTGCGTTGGATCAGAACATAGTTACATGATACACTAAGGTTCAAGGGATTAATTGAGGTAAGATCCTTTGTCAATGAATTTGAGCTGCAAATACCAGAAAAATAAAGGTTGTTAGAACTAGATGTTGCACTTAGAGATACCCTAGAAATATGGTGGGAAACCCACAAGGAAAGGATAAATGATTGGAAAAAGTGTAAAATGTTGATGCAGATCAAGTTTGGAACAAAGGACAATATGCACAAGTATACAGGGATGAGTGATCCAAAGGATCATGTTGCAAGATGCATCATAACTTGGAGGAAAGTGTGGAAGTAGGAATGGATGCACATATTCATACATACGCTCGAAACCATTCCAAAGAACTATTATTTAGAACTAGAAGTGCATAGAAGAACGATAGACTAGGAAGAGATCATTTGAATTTTCCAGGTAACATTTAATTTTGAAGCTAAGTCACCTTTAGTAGATGCAACTTTACAAGTCATTAGAGGTGAAACTTTTATGGAAGAAGGTCAAGTAGAAATAGTACCTACATATAGTGTGCATAGAGAGTCTGTGACAATTCATGAACTATTAGAATGCTATAATGTTATCAAGGAAGACCAAGAAGAAGAAGATTCGAGAAACATATAGGTATTAGAGACTAAATGGGAGAACAATGTAGTAGGTCCAATGCTCAAATATGAGATGTATGTGAAGCCCTTAATAGTCCAAAAAGTGAACATTGGAATGGAGGAGAAATCAAAATTTGCAAACATTGGTGATTATTAGAACGATGAGACCATGGAAAATATTGAATACCTATTGCACAAATATCAGGATCTCTTACTGAAAAAAATTTCAGAGATGAAGAGAATAGATGGAAAATTGGGCGAGACGAAGATCCAATCAAAACCATATGCTAAGCCAGTAAGACAGAGACCTTCCATATTGAATCTAAAGAACAAGGAAAAAGTGAAAGAAAAGATTTACAAGATGATAGAAGATGGTATCATTGAACATGTCGTGCAATATGAATGGATAAGTTCATTGGTGGTTCACGATAAGAAAGCAGAGGGTATTATAATTTGTGTAGACATAATAAATTTGAAAAATACATATTTTCATGATCCATTTCCAAGCCCCTTTACAGATGAAGTATTACAAAACGTAGGAGGGTAGGAGGCCTACTCATTCATCGATGGATTTTCAGGATACCATCAGATAAATATTTTCCAGAAGATAGACATAAGACAACATTTCTGACAGAATGGGGAAGTTACCAGTACACAGTGATGTCGTTTGGGTTAAATAATGCACCTGTTGTGTTTTCTAGAGTAGTTGTTGCATCATTTAAGGAGTTTATTCATAAGTTTCTTGAAGTATATTTGGATGAATGGATTGTCTTTATCCCATTGAAATATCATATATAAAATATAATGTTTATGCTTGATAGATGTATATAATATTAGATTTCATTAGATTTAAAGAAATTTATTTTATGTGCATCGTTTAGAAAACTGTTAGGTCATGTGGTATGCAAGCATGGTTTGTTAGTTGATCCATCCAAGATAGCAATAATTGTTAGTTTAACACTGCCTAAATCAGTGAGATAGTTGAGAACAACTTTGGGTCATACATGTTATTATAGGAAATTTATTAAAGGTTATGCACATATTACAACCCCAATGGAGAAGTTATTGAAGAAGGAAGCTAAATTTCAGTGGAATGAAGATTGCTAGAAGGGTATCAACGTATCAAAACAAAAGTTAGTAATTGCACCCATTCTCGTATTCCTGTATTAGGAAAAAGAGTTTCACATTCATGTGGATGCATCATCAATATCACTCTATGCAGTGTTAGCCCAACCTGGATAAGGCGAATTAGATCATTTGATTTATTTTTCTAGTAGGAAGTTGTCAACTGCTGAGAAGAATTGCATGATGAGAGAAAGGGAAGGCTTGGACATGGTTTATGCCTTGTAGAACTTCAGACACTATTTATTGGGATCCCATTTCAATATATATACAAATCATTCTACACTCATATATCTAGTGAACAAGCCAGCGTTGGGGGGAATAATATGTAGATGGTTATTATTGTTTGAGGAGTATGATTTCTAGGTTGTTGTGAAGACAAGAAAACTGAATGCAAGAGCATACCATTGGTCACAGATACTAACATGGGAAGACATAGGGAACCTAGATGATAGCTTACTAGATGCACATTTATTTTCATTTCAAATGGTAGATGACCATTTTGAATAAATTGTCAAATACTTGAGCACATCAATGGATCTATCCAATATGATAGTAGGCCAAAAGAAACAGCCAGTGGTCAAAGAAGTAGATTATGATTTGATCGTAGGAAACTTATATAAGTTAGGAATAGATGGAATATTGTGATGATGTGTGCTAGAACATGAAATACCCATGATATTAGCAAAAGCACATGATGGAATTGAAGGAGGAAATTATGCAGGAAAGTGAACAACATATAAGATATTGTTCGCAGGGCTATGGTGGCCTACCCTCCATAAGGAAACATGAATATTTCTAGAGCCGCGACATTTTACAGAGAGTAGGAAGACCATCACAACGGGATGATATGCCCTTGAATTCATAAGTTAAGTTGCAGGTGTTTGATAAATGGGAAGTGGATTTTGTCGAGCTGATTAAACCACCAGCGAGAAGAATAGGAGAAATATACATAATTACTATGACAGGCTACTTGACAAGATGGGAAGAAACAAAAAATGTTACATATTGAAGCATGGAGACATATGCATGATTCTTGTTTGAGAACAGAGTTACAAAGTTTGGGTGTCCTGAAGTAATTATGAACGACCAGGGTAATCAATTTTTGAAAAAAAAAATTGTGGCATTGACCGAAGAGTTCTAGATACAGCATCGAA
>JASDQU010283110.1:1093-14587 GCA_032191745.1 Picea mariana
CTTGATTCACCTTCCTTGTGTCCTCATCATGAATTTCATGGGATGCATTTTCACTTTCAGGTGTCTTCTCTGTTACGAAATTTTTCAATACTTCCATGATCTCCCCTTTTAAACCCTCCATCATCTCTTGTAGTTCATATTTTGTTACTATCTTCTTTTGTAAATAATTTATGTCCCTACGCATTTATTCACCTTCATCAAGAGTCCAAGTAGGATTTTCTGGAGGCTTATTTGGTGTAGAAGTTCCCTTTTTGGGTGGAATGTTGGCCAAGTATCACTTTTGAACCTTGATTTTGAGGTGGTTCTGCTAAACAATATTTCTTCTGTTGTATCTCCCAAGTTTCGGCCCTTCTGGGTATGCAACTTTATTTTATGTAGTTCTATGATATTTCTTCTCTGCAATGCCACAGGTCTGATCAAAATTGGACGTTCCAAGTGGAATTTATGGTAACTTCCCCATAACTTGCCGATTTTTGGCCTTTCCAGGAGATCTCACTTGTATAGCGTGCCCCGCACAAAATAATTGATATAAAATTATGAAACCCATACCAGAAATACTAAAGACAGTCCAAGATCTAATGAAACCAGTCCCACTCAATTTGGATACTATAGGAAGAAGTTATGATTGTTTTACCTGGAACACCTTCTTGAGACTAGTCAATAGGACTAGTCAAATACCCTAAATTACACAGGGTACATCTACAAATTTAAGATGACCCAAAAGCTGAAATTTTTACCATAGATACCTTACTAATTTTTGTAAATATCCTCCAGATTTTAGGGTCTGAAATGTTACAAATTTTTTTTTATAGAAAAAATTCTGCAATGACTCAGTTCAAGATGATTCCAGAATCCTATCTTGTACAGGCTATATCTCTGAAAGTATAAGGCCTTAGGAGATGAATTTTGAACATAATGTACCTTGATCCATATACTAAATATCCCCCAATCCATTCCTTCTGAAACATTGTAGAAAAAAAGTTATAGCGAAAATGCCAAGGTGTCTCAGATGTAGTAGCGAAACCCCAAGACCATGAGCTCTGATACCATATGTTAAGAACCAAATATCAATATAGCATAGAAAAACCTCAGAAAAAGTACTCAACGCCTTGAAAAAGAGATAATTTCAGATAATAAGCTTCTTCTAGGGGGCAACCTCCTTTTACCCCACTTAAATGTTCAAGTACAAGATGATTCAAAATGAAAATGTCTCCTTGGTATATATAGGAGACTAGGAGGTATAATTACAACTAATGGCCTAAAGCCGACATAAATAAAATAACATTACTAATATAATATGCCCCAATTAAGGGGTAATAAGCCAATATTAGGGCTTAACACACTGCAATCAATTCTACTGTCTGTGGATGATCTGTAGGTGACATCTTCAACCTTTTATTTAGACTTTGGATCATCTTGTCCTTTTCATCTAAAGAAGCTTTCAACCCTTGGGGACCTTCAAACTCTAGCCTTTTGACCTGTGTCATCCAGGCTTTGCTCGACACCTTTTCTTGTTTCAGTTGTCCATCTAGTTTTGAAGCAAATGTTGTTAATCTTGCAATTTTTAGATCCAAGGTCAGATAATCAGAATATAACATGTCACAGGTATTCCTATGAAATTTTACTTTGTCAGGGGCAGTAATGTTTTCATAGTGCATTTTGATCTCAGATACCTTATCATTATACCCCACTGCAATGTTAAATGTCTTTTTCTTCACACCCTTGTCTGAGAGTAAGGAAGCCTTATGCTGAGAAGTACTTTCTACTTCAAGTAAAAGGTCTCTTATTTCATTGTTTTCCATACTTCCCTTCACAACATACTGATTCATTAAATCTTCCTTGGACTGGTACATTGCCCCAGGTGTCTGGCCAAATATGTACTTTATGCTGCTGAAAACCTTTGTGCTTCTTTCGTTTTGTGGCTTGCTTTCTGTACTGGTTTCTTCATTTTTGGCTGTAGCCTCTACCATCTCCATGCATGTTTTTCCTTTGAGTTCTTCCTCTTCCAAGTCAACTACTTGAGATGATTATGTGATTTTCATTTTCTTGAGAATGTTTTGCTAGCTAATGGCACCTAGTGCTTCTGAACTGTTCCTCTTATTGTAGATGCTCATTTTGGGAGTTTTGATAACCAACCTAGGGGAAGGTTTATGTGCTAGGCTCTGCTGAGAGGCTGGTTCTATTTGTTTTGTTTGATCTTGTTGCATGGTGACGTCCATCTCTGCACATGTCTCTAGATTGGCCAACTCATCGAATCCTTCGACTTGTTCATGCTCAAAGGGATCTTGTCTACTAGAAAATATTCTCTTTGATATGATCTGATGCAGATCATATCTTCTCCATTGCAACTATGTGAAACAAAATTCACTGAGCTTGGATGGAATCTAGGGAAAACAAGACTTATTATTCACCACAAAGGGACCTACCATGAAAGGAAATTTCATATTAAAAGCCTTGTGTGCTTTCAGAAAATGATCAGTCTCTGAGATGATCCTTTGTCTTATGAACTCCAAAGAAAATATCCTGGGTGTCAGAAAAACTGGTAAAAGATAAGGTCCTTCCTGGTATCCATATACCCAAATCACAGTAGATTGTGTGAACAATACCAAATCTCCTACCATGATTTTTGGATTTGGCTGTAATGAGATTTTCATTTCTTCCAGAACTCTCGGTAGATCTAAACCAAAAATGAGACTATATACCCTAGACATAATCTTGTTGATGAAGATGAGCATGGTGATCCTTTTACACTCAGTCGAAATAAAAGTAGTCTCAGGAAATTTGGTTTTGTTGTATTCTAGAATCATTCTCAGCAAGTGAGTGTAGTATCTAAAGTGTCTCAACGAGCTGAAGTTGACCAGCTGTTGATGTATATTATCTGTAATAAATTTGTCAAAACTGACATAGACTGACTGACCAGACATAAAACAAATCAACAAGAAACCTAACATGACCTCTACCACAAACTTGTCAATGTGTAACCCTAAAATTTGACTTTGTAGAGAACAAGCCCACTAGACTTCGATAATCATGATGCTTACACTGGCAAGTAACGAAAAACTCTCTAAATGATGTTCAGGCTTGACTATGGTCTGCAAAAATAAGGTTTTAACTTCGGGTGGGCATTCTCTATAAATTGTGATCATTCTTTGTTTCTCGAAGGGATCGGACACTGTGGGGGAGGCGTCTTGAGAGTATGCCAGAGTGATGGACTGTCTACTTTACATAGAATTTCTGACCCTAATTTATTTAAAATGACTCTTTCTTCCTGAGAATAATGCTCTGCACACCAGCTTACAAATTCAGGGAATGGAAAGACCATTTCTACGATGTAAGGGATGATGGAGGCTAGAGACGCTTCAAGGAAAGGTATGCACATTCCAACATTGTCCAACAAATTCGATCTAGACACGGAAACGGGTGAGACCATTATCTCTGTGTTGAAAACGTCAAAATCTCTGTCAATTAGGGTTTCTTCCCTAGAGGAGATCTCTTGTTCATTCACGGATAAAACAACAGGATTGGCAGCCATGGTGAAGAACACCTGTCAAGCAGTGAAAAATACGAGTCTAGGTCGGTTCTGAGCTTTGAAATTCGACTGGAAGCTTTGCACCAAATTTTCGAATGTTTGAATGCTTCAAATTATCATAGAATAATGCCGGGGGTTTCCTCCTTTTATAGGCATCTATTGACATCGGGGGTTGGAGAAAGCGGTTTCATGTGGATTTATTTTCTCCTCGATGTGCCTCTGAGGGCACCACACATCCATGATTTAAACCATGGTAGTTTTCCCTGGTATGCCCTCTATCGATTAATCCTTGTGCTGTTTCAATCACCAATTTAAGCTTGAGCCATTGATCCGGGCTGCTTCAGGATCTACGGTCCACATTTTCCCAACGTCTTTGGCATTGGGGGTTGGAGGAAGTGGTTTTAGTCAGACTGTTTTTTCCCTCGATATACCTCTATGGGTGCCACATGTCCCATAACCGCGACATTTTTCCCTCACCCGCCCTCAATTGCTTAACCTTCACGTTAGTTAAATCTTCGATATGCGCCTCAACCGTTGATTCAAGATGCTTTCAGGATTGACGGTCCGTTGAGTCTTTCTCTTTACATCTCCGCTATTTTGTCCATACATCGCCAGATATAGCTAGGTCCTCTGATTTATTGTATCTCTGTGGCGATATAACCCTTCACTAAAATTTTGAAGCTCAGACACCATCTGGAAATTGTTATGGTGATAACATTGGCTCCAACTGGGGATGCTATCCTCCTTGCGAGGGAGCAAAGAACTGTAGACTAAGTGCCTACCCATTTGGCTTTAATCTTATGTGTGTGATCTGAATTTGTTTCCCTTTATTCACAAACTCCAAACCTACTTAGCATATCTCAGGGCCTTCACCTTGGGCTTCAACCATGCTGTTTTTATTTCAAATTTCATACGTAAAGGAAAAAAAACCACAAAGCAGCTATGTACAATGAATGGCGGGGTGATGATTTTTCAAACAATGTAATGCTTGAGGAACCTGCCATTCGTAGGCCCTCCTCTGACGAGTTCTCCATTAATTTATTCTAACAAATAGGCATTTTTCCCACGGTGAGCTGCGATTTTGAATGGGTTCATCCACAGGTTATCAAATTTTCCATGTTTCCCTTTATCCTCATTTCTGGCATCCCATTGTAGCACCCAATCTCCTAGTTCGAAGTCATCCACCTTGATACGTCTGTCAAAATATTCTTTGATCTTGTCTTGTCACAGCTGAGTATTATTGAAGGCCTTTTCTCTGGTCTACTATACGCTGATGAGCTCGTCTTCTCTTCTCCTGCCAACATTTGTTTCTGCTCCTTATTCCTATAACAACCTCACTACTAGAAATCCCAATGTAGCGGGGAAGATAGCTTCTGTACCATAAATTATTTGGAAGGGAGTTGTAGCAATATATGTCTTTGGAGATATCCTGTCAGCCCATAGTGCATGAATGAGATTTTTGTGCCATGCCTTTTTATTCTCTTGCAACATTTTTTTGATGATTCTGACCAAGATTTTGTTCGAAGATTCGGCCAATCCATTTCCTTGCAGGT
The DNA here is from genome assembly GCA_032191745.1 of Picea mariana. NCBI lineage: Eukaryota > Viridiplantae > Streptophyta > Pinopsida > Pinales > Pinaceae > Picea > Picea mariana. The sequence goes on from JASDQU010283110.1 coordinate 6,176, forward strand.
AGTAGGATGTAGAATGACCAAGGGTAATGTTGTAATCACTGCAAATTTTTTCCAACTTTTTAGACTTGAAGGCCGTGACATTGTCTGTTATAATCTTGACCGGGCATCCAAATATGGATAGGATATTGTCTTCTAGGAATCGAATGATAACATCATCTGTATCTTTTCTGGTAGGAACAACCTTAATCCACTTAGTAAAATAATTTGTTGCAGTCAGGATCCATTTGTGTTGAGCCGAGGACTGTGGGTGTATTTCTCCTATAAATTGCAGGCCCCATTGTCTGAAAGGAGCTTCTATTGAAATGGGCTTCAATGATAGAGACTGCACTTTTCCTTTCCCATCAAATATTTGACATTCATGGTACTTCAAAACTTCTTTGTATACATCAGGAAAAATGCTCGGCCAATAAAATCCGGCCCTCAATATTTTGTGTACAATTGTCTTCCAATAATGATGACCTCCACAATCACCTTTATGGAACTCTTTGATGGTTTTTTCTGATTCTTCTTCTATCAAACAACTCAGTAAAATTCCTGTTGGGTCTTTCTAATACAATAATTCATTCACTATACAAAATTTTTCCGCCTTAAGTTTCAAAAATCTAGCCTTTGTTTTACTGTATTCAGGAGGAGCTTATAGATTTTTTAGCACAAAGATAATGTATGCATACCATGTAGAGTTAAGAAATATTTGAGATATTTGTGGAGTCGCCCTTTCTTCCTCTGCTATATTCTCTGACATATTGGTAGTGAAGTTTATACCCAAGATTTCATAGTTTGTTTGAGCCATCAGTCTAGCAAGTCCCTTCCCTTTGATTAACTTTGTGGCCTTAATTTCAATATCATATTCTAATAGTACTGCAATCCATTTTCCTCTCTTTTCTTCAGGGTCGGGCTGACTTAAGATGTATTTTACTGAGCTGCTAGGGACATAAGCAATGGTAGGTGAATGTAGAATATAAACCCTGAATTCCTTCAATGCTTTGACCAAAGCATATGCCTGCTTCTCCATGATGTTGTATTTCAGAGGAGCATCTCTCAATGTCTTACTGTAGTAAGTTATGGGTTTCTCAGAGTTCTGGTCATCCTTCTGAAGTAATACTTCTGCAATTGTATGTTTAGAAGTGAAAGAGAATAGTATGAAATCTTTCTCAAAATTTGGACTAGCCAGCACAAGAGCCTTTGTCAATGCTACTTTGATGTCTTCAAAGGATTTTCTAGCCTCAGGGACCCACTTGATTTCATTTCCCTTCTTTAACATGTTGGTGATATGCTTTATGATTTCGGCTAAATTAGGAATGAATCTCCTCTAGAAATTTATCTTGCTCAGGAAAGATTGTAATTATTTTATGCTTTTGGGTATGCCAATATTCAAGATTCCCTCCACTTTGCTGGGGTCTACCTTTATCCCTTCCTTTGAAATAACATGCCCTAAGATTTTTCCTTCTTCCATGGAAAAATTTGACTTTTTCGGATTCAAGGATATGCCAAAATTTCTGCACTTTTCGAATGCCCTCCTGAGATGCTTGATATGTTCTTCATCTGAGGCAGAATATACCGTAATGTCATCTAGATATATAATAATGAATTTATCCTTTTCATCTACAAAAGCTATATCCATAGCCCTCTGAAATGTTGCCCCCGCATTCATGAGTCCAAATGACATTTTGGCATACATAAATGTTCCCCAAGGTGTGGTGAATGCTGTCTTTTCTTGATTGTCAGGATGTACCATGATATGATTGTATCCTGAGAAACCATCTAACATTGACCTCCTTTGGGAGCCTACCACCTTTTGTAAAATGTGATCCATTTTTGGCAATGGGTAGTTGTCTTTAAGGGATACTTTATTCAGGTTCCTGAAGTCGATACACAACTTGATTTCTCCACTCTTTTTTCTAATTGGTACTAGATTGGCTACCCATTTGGAAAACCTCAGGGACACTATGATTTTTGCTTCAAACAATTTTTTCACTTCTTTCTCTATCAATGGTAACAACATAGGATTTATTCTTCTTAATTCTGTTTGAATGGCTTGTGATCTTCTTTAATTGGGATAACATGCTGGATTATACTGGTATCATAGACTTTTAGATCATCATAGCTCCAAGCATAAACATCGGGGAATTCTTTCATTAATTTGACATACCTCTCTTTGATTTTAGGTTTGAGCTTCCTGGACAACTTCACTATCTTTGGATCCTCCGGAGTCCCAATATTGCAATCTTCCATGTCCCCTTCATTTACTGTGATCTTAGGACTTCTGGCTACGTCATTGTTATAAAAAAATTTCTCTAATGGTACCAGGCCCTTGGGGATGATATTACTCTTTAGCTGAATAATATCTCGACCAACGATCTGATTTTCAAAATATCCTTACTTTGTGAAAGTGGCTGCATCCACCTCATCATCACAATATTCATCATCAATGTTCAAATTCTCGAACTCGTTCTCCATTTTGAGGAAGCTTTCTATCTATTTTTCATTTTTGAAGACTTTCCAGTGCTTCATATTGTCTGGTACTATTGGTCTGTATTTTACCTCCACCTTGTAGCTTTTCTCGGGGAAAATTGGAACTCTAAAAACTACTGCTGAAGTGGACATGGCGTCAACAACCTGATTCTGTTCTCTTGGAATTGCTAAAAGATTGCATTCTTGAAACTTCTCAATGAGTTCTAGTACCATATTTCTATAATCCCTCAGTCTGGGTTGTTTTTCTTGGTAAAAGCCTTTGATTTGATTTATAATTAGCTCAGAATCTCCATGTACAACAATTCTTTTGGCACCTAAACTCTTCTAAAGCTTTCAATCCCAATATCAACGCTTCATATTCGACCATGTTATTAGTACATTCAAAAACAAGTTTGTAGGAGCACAATTTTGAGTCTCCTTTGTGGTGGTTGATCCATACACCAGCTCCATCTCCTTCTCTACATGCCGCTCCATCGAAATTCATCTTCCATAATTGGTCCTCTGCATCATATTGCTTCTCTGAAAGTTCCTCCATCTACTATTTAAGCTCACCTTTGTCAGCCATAACGATTTCTGTTTCCTCTTCTTCAGAGCATAGGTCATTGAAGAAGATGGAAGACCCCAATTCAGTCTCTACTGAATAAATCAGATGATTGCTAGGATGTGATTTGTTGTTAACCATATATTTAAGCAGAACCTCCCTGTATAGTCTTCTGTCCTGACCAAAGACAGGAATAGTAGCATAACATATATCCATATGGAGAGTTCCTTTCAATTTTGCAGCCCATGATCTGGAAAACAACATGCCAAAATTTGGAGGGATATCAACAACTACTACATCCATAATCATATTCTTCACTGGGATTTGTGCTAAAGACACCACCAGATCTTTGATCATGCCAAGGCATCTCACTTTTCTTGTCAAAGGTGAATAGATTTTTATAAGGTCTTGTGACATCAAGGCCCAATTGGTCCATGACCACTTTAGGCATCAGGTTGTGAGATGCCACATAATCTAGCATAGCATTGTGTAGGTTCATGTCGTGGATCTTCAAACTAACGTAAAAAGGAGAAAATTCCTCATTTTCAATGCTTTCTTCTACTCTTGGCCTGAATAAGATAGATGGGTGGTCATCTTGTATGTTCAGGGTGTCATAGGTTTGCCCCATCTTAATCATCTTGATGATCTGATTTATGTACTCACTATTTTTAATCAATTCATTAAATGGAACTGGAATTTTTATCTTAGCCATTTCACTTTTGAAATCAAAAGAGGATGGAGTTTTTTCTACCTCTTTGGTGACCACTTCTTTCCTAGTCAAAAATCTCTTCCGGGGTTCTTCTTTTTGCTTCCCCTTTTCCACAATATCTTTTGCAAAAACGTATTTCACAGTGGAGTCCTTCGGAGCTGAATATTTTGCAGCAGAATCTTTCTTGGTCTGACTAGAAGAAGGCACGTTGTTCTGAGCTTATTTGGAGTGATTCCCCTTTGGAGGATTACCCTTTGGAGGGTTTGGGGGTACCTTTTGATTTCAGAGGTTGTATTGTTTTTGGAATTGCATGATGGCGTTTTGCAATCCAGTCTCATAATCTTCTCTTTCTACTGATACCCTTTCTTCTTCATCTTGCAGAAAGATCTCACTCGCGTCCATGAACTGGTCATGTTCTTCTTTGGTAAAAAATACTTCTGTTTCTTTGTCATCACAACAGTTCATATTATCTTTGAAATATCCATCATAATCTTCATTCACAAAATTATTTTGAAAGGGAGGCCTGATCTGCTGTTCCCCTGATTTGCCTAATTTCCCTGATTTGCCTGATCTGCTTGATTTGCTTGATTCCCATGATTTCCTTGATTTCTTGGCTCTCTTTGTATAATCTGTGGAACAACTGGTCTTCTTGAATTTCTGGGTGGACCATTAGCTTGTTCTCTGGGGTTAGGCCGATTTCCTAGAGCCATTCTTTCCATCATTTGCTCCATGTTTCTCATCATTGCTTCAAATATTTCCTCTGTTGTTTGTGACGTCGAAGGCTATGCCTTGTATTGCATTTTGTTTGTGTCTCTTCCAACATTATCTTTCATCTTCCTTGAAGCCATTAGTTTCACTTCCACCTCTATGGCTTCAGTTGTCATATCATCCAATGAGGTGGATCTTCGTTCTCTTAATAATAAGTCAAAGTCACTTTTGAAAGAATCAACATATCTGAGTTGAGCAACCTTTGGGGGGGGGGGTTACTTCATCAAGAATAGCATTATACACCTTCATGAATCTAACCGAAAACTCCTGTACTATCTCGTCAGGTGACCTCTTCATATTGTCATACTGGGTCAACAACTGAAGGGGATTTTTCTTATCCCCCCATTTTGCAAGGAAGTTTGTTTCAAAGGCTTCGAAATCTGCGATACTACCCGCTGAAAAGGCTCTGAGCCACTTCCTTACATCTCCCGCAAGTCTTTGTGTGAACAGCCTCATCTTCACATCTTCATAGTCCACTTCTTCTAATTCTATGAAATCATTAAACCGATCTAGATGTTTTTGGGCTGATATGTTACCTTCAACATTATATAGTTTAATCCTTTGATTATAATCTTGTGGCAGATCATGTAGTTGAGTGGGCAGTATGAGGGGTGCAAATATGGCTGCCATAACTGCTGCGAGGGGTTGGAGTGGACATTGGTTCTGAGCAAGGATCACTACAGGCTTAACAGATGCGGCTAAAACTAGATCTTGAAATCTCTTTTCGTTAAAGATAGTCTCACTTAGACAAGATTCAGACTTAGTTCTCAATAAGGATTGTTCAAATTTCACGTCAAACTCAAGGTATTCGATGCTAGTCACCATGTCTCTAGGAAAGGACAGATATCAGTCTGGATACAATACTAGGGTTACATGCATTTATTTTCTTCTACGTACAAGTCTCTCAGGGTCAGACACAGGGATTGCAACTTCTGGGTCTGGATTTCTCCTGGTGTGAACTTTCTTAGGAGCCAGGATTTCTATCTCACACGGTGTGGTGCAACTGGTCACTGAGTAACAAAGTTTCCAGGGTAAAAATAATCTCAGCCAATAAGGTATTTGATCCACTATCACCCTCAGGGATCAAACTTAAATCTTTAAGTCATTTTTCCTAGGGAAGATTTTTTCAATTTTGTCCCCGGCAATGGCTCCAGAATGTTAGCACTCTGTAAATTTTGTCCGGTTGAATAGACGAATGACAGAGGTAACTTTTTCAACCATCTTTAGAGCTAAGGCACTAGACTGCTCAACTCAGAGAGGGCTCTCTCGTGTCACTGGGTATATCTATGGAAATCAGTGACTAGATTTGGTTTGTTTTGGAGGTTTTGATAAAGTTGCTCGCAAAGAAGGGGAGGAGCACTATGGGCTATGGAGTCAAAATTCTAAAAGTGAACAAAAACAATGCATTAGCTAATAGAACTTTATAGAGGATAAAGGCTAAACGAGGTGATGAATTTGAGTTATTCTTAAATTTAGATAGAGTGTAGGAAGATAAAGGAAACAAATAACTGCATCAGAGCATTATTGAAATGAATTCTGAATTAGTTAAGAAGACAATCACGCAGTTTAAATTGCTTAATCCAAGAGCATAAAATGATGAATTTTGGGCCTTTAACTCTCCAATTTAAACTGAAGAAAATGCAAATGAAAGACAAGTCACAGGGAACACATACGATGGAAGGAAACTGTTATCATTGAAATTTCGTCTGCACATGGTGACAAGAACTCCACATCATCAAAACAACAATGAAGTCATTCATGGCACTAAATTAAGTTCACAACATTCCAGAAGGGTCAAGAACTATACAAAGTAACCAAAAAATTGAAGGGCGCTTTACAACAGCTTTATGCACGCGCACATGCGCGGGACAAAAACGTGTTACTAGCGCATGCGCGCCTGACGCGAGCCTGTCAACACAAAAACTCGTGCATCTGATAATACGGTGCATTAATTGCATAAGTCGGCCTCCCGACCACCTATGGACCGGCCCCCAAGATGATTTGACCCTCAAATCAGGGTCGGCTCTGCAAATTCGACGAAGTAATGACCTAAGTGAACCCTAAACAGGTCCGTGTTTACACCAGAAGTTGGTTACATGACCGCCTGGAAAAATGCTATAAATAGCCGTGAAGACTCACTGTTTTAGTAGAGAATTCAAAGCAAAGTTACGCTGTCCAGATGATTCAGAGCTCAGTCTTTGACAAGCTATCCATCAGCGGCCTAACCCAGAGTTCTTTCACCACTTAGTTCAGTTCTATTCATTTTGTAAGGAAAGCATTGTGTTGAGGGCCCCGAAGGACCTTCCGCTGGAGGGAGAGGGAACCCCTGTCTCTGTCTTCAGCGTGTGCTCTGGTTTCATTAATAGACCAAGCCTGAAACAATTTGATGACCCCTGTGTCTCATGTTTGATGTTTTGTTTATTTTCGAATTGTTATTTGGTTTCAGTTGTTAGTTAGGTTGTATTCAGTTTTGTTTTCTGTTAACCCCATGCTACCACAGATGTTCTACCCTGAGGAACCCAACAGGGTATGCAGAGCGGTCTCCATTTTTCTCACTTGGTGATATTTTGAACGCGAACAGACTTGCGACTCCACTGGGGAGACAAGGTATCAAATCCTCTCTCAATTGGGTTCAATTCGCTTTCCTTTTGTTGTTTTTAACTTGCAGGGACTCAAACTGGATTTTGCCGACCTGTTAACCGGCCGATTCACAGCAGAATCGAGAGAACCGGTGTTTTTTCTCAAATGCGCGGGTATTCCACCCCACAAACGCGCGCATGCGCTCTAGTTTTTTGATACAGTCCGCGCGCACACGCGCACCTGTCCATGCTAACAGCCGCGCATTTGAACAAAATTTTTCATTGTAAGGTTTTGATGTGGGGAAAGTCAGTTTCCTTTTCAGCAATGATGTATGTATGCTTTAAACACTGCACCACTTAGGCCCCTCAACTTATAAAGGGGATAGTCAAAACAAACATAGGCACTTAGGAGGATAAAAACCATTTTTCCCTTATTTGCTTTCAGCCACGTGGATGGCTTGTTTTGATTCATAATCTAAGTTGAACATCAAATTGTAATCATATCTAAACTCACATTCGGGACTAGAAGTCGCAAGTAACAATCTTAAAGTATGCTCTTCTCTCGCGCCCTCAGGCGATCTTGAGAATCAGAAATAGATTGAGAAAACGATCTCATCTCCCTTAAAATTTCAAAACTTTTAGGAGAGGACAACGGCTCTTTCGAGACCCCTCTTAGTTTCATTTTTAAACACATTCTTGTAACGGGCCCATACATGCCCACATGTCAAACAAAGATAGAATAGTGTTTGAATTCCTTCTTTCTTAGATCAGAAAACTAGGAGAGTTTAAAGGTTTGTAACGGGCCCACACATTCTCACATGTTCAATCTAGGATAGTTTCCTGCTTTTTCTAGATTAACTCACACATAGGGAGTTAAAGGATAGTAATGGACCACAATGTCCACATGTTAGTCTCATAGGGCTTTTAAAATTCTGCAAGGTTGTACCAATGACATCTAGTTGATTTAGGTAATCAAACTCTTGTAAAGGACCAAGCGATGTCCACATGTTGCAAGGTGACATCTAAATAACTAAAATTTGGTACACTTTTCACTTACACACAAAAGTCACTTTTTGCACTCACATAGTCTCTTCTCGAAACGTGGAGGTCGAAGTAGGTTTCCTCTCAAGGGATTCTGAAAACACCCCATCTTTTCTTGATAAGTCTATCCACTCCCACTTTTAAACAAACGAGGTTGGTTTCCACCCCCAGCCTCACAAAACAATTTCATCTAAAATCTTTCTAACAACTCACTAAGTTGTCCTCCATAGGAGGTGCCAAAAGAAAATTTTAGTCTAGGTAGGATTTCGGGGGTAGGCACCCAAATAACCCCCCGTTATCTG
>JASDQU010283113.1:2520-14587 GCA_032191745.1 Picea mariana
AATAAAACATATTCATCATAAAACAACAATAGATGCATATTTATTCTTATTTTAAAATCTGAAAGTCAAAACACTACAATTATAACTCATAAAAAATTTGCAAAATTCAACATTGTCTTCAAGGGCATCCTAAAACTAATCGAAAATGTCATATATCCCAAATTCATCATTCTCAACAGACACATCATCATTTTCTTGGACATCATTCTATGCTTTCATTGGCTCATTTGGCTCATGTTGCTCTTCCATTGAGTTACTGATATCCACAAGTTCTCCAAAGTGATCTTTTCCAAGCATGCCTCGTAATGGTACTTGAGGTTCCTGTGATATTTTCTCCACCTTTGAGTCATTAAAATCTCCTTTCCTCAAGCCAATTTCTTGCATTTCATGTGGAAGAGCTTGAATAACATTAATTCTTTGTTGAATAAAACTGCATTGCACTGTGTCACTTTCAATGGCTATGCAATTCCTTCCTTTTTGTAAGCAACATGCTAATGTTGTACCTTATCACCAAATACAAAATAAATAATTAAAGTAAATAATGTAAAACAACATAAATTAAAAATAATAAAGAGTGAAGTAAGATTTCATAAATGTTATATCATAAATATTACCTGAACCTGAGAACAAATCCAAAACCCAATCTCCTTCATTTTTTTTTTTAAGTTAGGAAAATATATTGAATCTTGCTAAAGAGAAAAGGTTACAAATGTTGGAATATCCCAAGAGACCGTGGAAGCATCGCCCTGGTGAGAAACCAATGCTGCCACATGGCCGTGGAGTTTCCAGTTGTCCATGCAGTTTTCAAAAACTATAAAAAACAAAAATTGTGCTAAGCCTAGATCTAGGATGCCACGCGGGGCTAGAACCATGTAAACTAAACTGTCTGGAAACATAAAAAACCCGAGAAACTTGAGAAAATTGGGATCATTTGGGGCTTAGGTCGGGCCTCCGTTCTTTCTGTTGATCCTGCACAATGTCCTTACCCAGAATCCTTGTGTCTGGAATGGTATGTCGGAGATCCCGAATAAGAGACTCTAGAAGCTCCTCACGACGAACTCGACTATCATCCAGAGAATTCTTCAAATTCTCCATCCCATCGCATTGAGAACAAGTAATTGGGGGCGGAGGGGGTGGTGGAGCATCAGAGGATGAAGAGGTGGAGGCAGGAGATGGGAGAGGGGAGGAGGAAGAAGAAAGAGGGGTGGTCAGGCTAGGGGAAGCAGAGGGAGGAGGGCAACGGGGTGGAGGCTGGTGGATGGGTGGTGGCTCTAGGCTAAGCTTAGGAGAAAATCCAAGGGAATAACCAAAGCTATCGAACCACTCGACTCTGCAAGAAAACAAAGAGGAAAAAGGAAGTAGTTCTGGAGTGGTGGCATGGTCACGAGGGTGTTCCGGAGAGGAGACATGAATAGGGTCAAGGGGGAGTTCCAGAGTGGAGGCATGGGCAGGAGCCTGGGGCAAGCTCTGAGGAGCTTGGCTACCACGACCCCTCGAACCTTGACCTCTCGTTGCATACCAAGCTGCCCCATGCTTTGACTTACCTCATTGGAAAGGCACCGAGACTATGACCAGGAGATGAGGGGAGGGAGAGAAACAAATAAGGAGCTAGGGGAAGATATCTAAGTGGAGGTGGAGCAGAGGAAAAATCTCGAACCAAGCCAAAGAGAAATACAAACTGGTGGGTGATTACGAGGGGCGGGAGATAGATAGCGTGAATGAGCCATGCCTTTCACCGTCGCAGGCCAAAAACCATTGATCGAGGGAAAATGATGGAACTGGTTAGGCATCCAACCCACCGCATTTACCACCCCTGCAAGTTGGATCTCCATTACCATAAACTGCTCTGTGTGAAAATGAATGCGTAGGTACGTCGATCGAAATTTTAAATGCATGGATTAAATGCTTGGAGTGAGTGCGGGTTGCAGTGGCATGGTGTGGTGTGGGTTGTGGCCAAGTGTCCGCCCATCTGTCCATGCGCTCGTCGATCACAATGACACCCCATTCGAGGCCTGGTCCTTACTGTGAGTTGTGTTTATGAATGCAACAACGAGGGGGCGAGTAGGACGAGAGGCAGGAAAACAACAAAAGTCTCCTTCCTGCAAGCCTACCTCGAAGTTTGCCAACATATCCGCCACTTGATTTGATTTTATTAGAACATGAGAGGGGAGAATTACCCACTAGGGCTGAAGAATTGAATTTATTTTGGTCAAACCGTTCATGAGTCTCCAACTTGGGGAAATATTTTTTGGTTTTGCGCCATTTAGGAGATGGGAGAGGAGGTTGATGATTATCTGTGAATCTCCTTCTGCTATAAGGAAATTTATCCCTTGATCTTTGGCCGCTTGGAGTCCTTTGAGAAGTCCCCAAATCTTAGCTGCATTGTTAGTGTTATGCCCTAAATTCATAGCTAAAATGTGGAGGATCTCTCCTTTGCTGTTGCGAATGGCGACCCCAAAACCCGCTGGTCCCAGATTTCCATTGAAGGCTTCGTCAAAGTTTATTTTATGATACCTATCTTGCGGGGCCTCCCAACGAGAGGGACTAATCTTAGTTGTGGAACCTGGGGATGGAGATGAAAGAGAAGGTGTGAGGTGGAGCTGCCAGGCATTGAGAATGATCTGCTCAGTTGGTGGGCAAGTCAAATCCTGATTCGTCTAAGGGTGTAAATTGATTGTTTCCTTGATGTTGGATAGGATTTTGGACCAGACTTCTTGCCAGTTCAAAGAGGAGGAGTTGAAGATTCTGCAGTTCCTTTATTTCCAAATCTGCCAGAGAATAAAACTAGGTAGAAGTTGCCAAATTCGATTGAGGATGGGAGAGTGAAATATTGAATTTCACCATCCCTCAATTGTTTCCCTTAGGCCAGATCGGTTTCTATAAGAGGTTCTCATGATGCTGGTGCATTGATCCCAAAGTTGCGAAAAGGTTGAGAAGGTGATTTTGTGTCTCCTCTTCATTGAAACATAGATGGCACCAAGAAAGACCTATAAAGCCTCTTTTCATTAAATTGTCCCAAGTAAGGATGCTTTTGTTTATCGTTAACCAAAGGAAAATATTGATTTTGGGCCAGAGATTTTCTCCCCAGATTTTATTCCAAACAAGGTCTTTTGGGAGGGATTTATGCCCTACACTAAGGAAATAAGCCTCTTGAAGGTTGAAGGTGCCCGTGTTGGAATGTCCCCATCTTAGGATGTCCTCCCCCTGTTGGCTGAAAAGTCTCCTAGAGGTAATCTTGTCTAACAATGGTTGAAGGTTTACCTCAGGGGGGATGTTCAACTCTTCGTGGGTATTTTTCCATTTGCATCAGATAACTCTATTTTCTTCAGGAATCCAGAAGTCGACTACTTTTTGGAGTCCTGTGTCTTCCATTAAGGGAATAAAAGTACTCAAAGTGGTATCCTTGTCCAAGGTTGGAAGCTTCTTCCAAGAGTCACTCCAGAAAATGGTAGAGGTCCCATCTTGAAGTTCCCAGAAAGCGTGGTCTGTGATCATCCCCTTGTTTTGCTTGGCCATATTCCATATAAGAGATCTAGGGACTTGAGCATTCCATTTGATTAGTTCTTTTTCCGGTATGGTAGGTGTGTATTTTATCCTCCAAAGGCGTGCCCAAAGGTCTTGAGGCCTATTTAACCATCTCCACCATATTTTTTCACTGAGGACTTTGTTGAGGATAGACGAATCTCTGAGTTCGATTCCCCTTGCATGCTTTGGTCTACACGTTTTTGTCCAACTTACCAGAGCCCATTTGCGATCATCTTTAGTTCCTTGCCAAAGGAAGCTCCTTTGGATGTTTCTGATGATGGAGAGGATGAAACTTGGGGTGACAATAGCCAAGAAAGCGTAAATAGGGAGGGCTTGTAGGACAAATTTGAGGAGGATGAGGCGATTCAACAAATTAATGGAGTAAAAAGTCCAAGAGGCTAGTTTTTTCATGAAATTGGATAACAGATCTTTCCAGGAGGTATTCCTTAACGAATTGTCGATAAGAGGGAGTCCAAGATACTTGGAAGGGAGGGAGTTGCAGGTGAAACCTAGGAGTTGCGTGATATGGAGTTGGATCTGGATGGGCGTGTTGAAGAAGAAGATTTGGGACTTGGAGAGGTTTACTTCCATACCCGAAGAATCACAGAAAAAGATTGATCATTGAGTAGATTCTAATAGCTTCTTGAATTATGGGGAGTCCACAAATTGACTGTGGGAGATGGGCAGGGAGATTCCATGGAGGGTGAGACCTGAGAGGGAATGATCAGTGATGGCCGCTTTGATAGTTTGGTTAATTCCTTCCGCCATTAAGATAAAAAGAAAGGGCGAGAGTGGGTATCCTTGCCTGATACCTCTAGAAGGGGAGAAGGGCTTGGAGGGAACTCCATTGACCAGGATGGAGAACAAGGCTGATGAAGTGAAATTGACAATCCAAGAGACCCAAGAGGGGTCAAAACCAAAGGCTAGAAGGGTTGCCTTCAAGTAATTCCATCTAAGTTTATCAACATCTTTGGAAAGATCCCGTTTCATAAGCATACCAGGGGACTTAGTCAAATGTATCAAGTGGATTACTACGTGTGCTAGAATGATGTTTTCCAAGATCTGTCTGTCCTCCACGTACCCTAACTATTTCGAAGAGATGATGAACGATATGATGGTTTTGAGGCGCTTGGCGATAACCTTCATGATGAGCTTGTAGATCACATTGCAGAGTGAAATGGGTCGGAAATGAATTGGGGAGGTGACTTTGTTCTCTTTTGGAATGAGAGTGAGGAAGGTGGCATTGAGAGCATGAAGGAACTGTGCATATTTTTTGGAAACTTCTATGATTTCCAATACTTCTTTTCGTATCATATCCCAACAATGGTGAAAGAAGTCCACTGTGAATCCATCAGGCCCTGGGGCTTTGCCCATCGGGGTGTCCCTGAGGGCTTGATAAAATTCTTCTTGGGTAATTGGGCGCATCAAAGCCTCATTTTGCTCTTTGGTGACCTCCTTTGGTATGTGCTTGAGGATAGATTCGATAGCTTGAGTGCGATCGATAGGGGGTTTTGAGAGAAGGTTCTTGTAGTAAGACAATAGTTCTTGCTTTATGTCTGCATGTTTTTGAATTTTCAGGCCTTGATCTGAAATAAAGTGAGGGATACGATTAGTATGGCAGTGTTGAAGCATCGATTTGTGGAAAAATTTGGTGTTTCTTCCCCCCTCTTTGATCCATTGAATGCGAGATTTTTGCCTCTAGAGAATTTCTTCTTGCGCCTGTCTTTCCGCCAGTTGTTTGTTGAGAATGGATTCTTGTTCCTTTAGAGATTCAGTGAAGCCTTGAAGTCTGATCTGCTGTTGAAGGTCTTGAATTTGCTAGTTGAGGATTTCTTGAGTGTGGAAAATGTTGCCAAAAGTGGATTTATTCCAGGACTTTAAGTGATTCTTGAGGTTTTTTAGCTTTTGTTGGAATTTGTTTATAGAGTACATTTTTTGATTGCCGCTTGATTGCTGCTTCTTTCAACCAGAGGTTTATGTTTGCTTGAAATTCCGGGTGTGTCAGCCAGAATTTTTCAAAGCGAAATGGTTTTCTGCCTGGGGTACCACTGATGTTTATCGAAAGAAGTATCGACCAATGGTCAGATTCAGGAGTGTCAATCATAGTGGCATGCCAAGTGAGGCCATCCAACATGAGGGGTTATGAGATTAAGAAGCGATCTAATTTACATGAGACATGTTGTGCCCTTGAGCGTCTATTAGACCACGTGAAGGGTCCATTGTCTATTTCTACGTCAATGAGATTCAACAGGCTGATGATTCGGTGGAACTGCTTGCTGTCATTTCCCAATCTGCGGGTGCTTCCCTTCTTTTCCTCCAGACCAGTTATCATATTGAAATCTCCACCAAGGATCCATTGATGCTCACTGATTTGATTAGGAATCCATTCCAAATGATGGAGGAAGGCTTCCTTGTCACCTGGGGTTGCAGGGCCATAGAAATTCGTGACAAATCCTGGCTTGTTCGAACTGATGAATCTAAAAGAGGCTGTTATGGTCCATTTCGAGGTGAAGAATCCTTCCATCAGAATAGTGGTATGGTTCCAGAGTACGACTAGCCCCCCTTCTGCACCTTTTGCATTGAATTTGACTATTTTAGCTTGCTTCCAACATTTTGTGAGTATTTGAGAGGCCTCCTCTCCCACACATTTAGTTTCTTGCAGGAGAAGAATGTCCAGCTGTTCCTTAATTATCCTTTTCCGGAGAAAGAATTGCTTGCTTTGTGCACTGAGGCCCCTGATATTCCAAGATAGCATCTTCATGAGGAAGGTGAGGGTTGAAGGGGAGGAAAGCTTTCCGAGATCAGGTGAATCTGGCCCGAGTTCACCAGGAAATTGCCTACATCTTGAATGAGCTGGTGCTTTGGTTTTCTGCCCTTTTTCTTCTCTTCTTTGGTGGGTTTGTGCTATTCTTTCGAGCTTCCTCTTTGTATTCCTAGATTCGAGTTGGCTTCGACCGATCCTCCCGCTGTAGAGCTGAGGAAAACTTTGTGTACTTTGCATAACTAGTCTGGGGGTATGGTGTAGAGCTGTTGTTTACAATAGGATTTTTTTAGGTGTACCATATCTATTCCTACCAGTTCCTGATCCTCCAAATCTATGTCAGGGTCTCCTATTTCTGGTCCTAGAATACCTATAAGGGAAATCTCTGAGTTGGGGATTTGAGTGGTTATGGGAGTAGGTAGGATGGGGTCTGGAAAACCTTGAACTTGCTCTGGGGATGTAGGATTTGTCAGGGGGATGTAGGGATTGATGGGATTTTCTGACGGGTTCTGAAGGGCTTCGAAAGAATTACTAGTTGAGGGTCCAGAGGGGGTTTGGGGAGGCACTTTTTTGGCCGGATGCCTGTGGCGCCCTGTGACTTGGGTGAAACCATCCTTGAGTTTTTCAGGATCCTTAGGGTTTGATTTGCTAGGGTTGTTTATGGGGAATCACGGAAGAGATGGACATGTTCATGGAATTTCTATCATCGGAAGGGAATATGCTCGTAATATAGGGTTTGGGACGATTCTTTGTCTTCATAGTCCAAGGTTATGGCTCCAGTAAGTGGTTTGGAGATACTTAAGTAAACAAAAATACATGCATAGGTAGTGTACCTTCGTTGTTTTGTTGCCTCATAATCTTTGACATAGATTCCAATCGTATTTCCAATGCCTATTAGGATTTCTTCCAACCATAACTCTTGAGGTAACGAGTACAACCAAAACCAAACTGGTGCATGCATGAAGTATTCCTTCTCTAGGCTGAACTTTTCCTTCCAGAAACGAAGGAAAAGACATGTCGAGTTGTAGAAGTATGACCCCCCTTCAAAGATTCTATTTCTGTCCTCCAGGTTATGCAGGATGATAATGAAGAATCCCTTTGAGTTGAGCTGAAGGTCGTAGTGACCTTTGGGCTTCCACCAATGTTGAATCCCTTTCACTAAATCTTTTTCTAATGGCCATAGTCCCAGAAATTTTCCTATCAGGGTGAAATCCTTTATGTATTGTTTCTGATCTTCTATTCTTTGAGAGTTGATAGTATATTTGGGGGCGACAGGATCTTTTGGAATGCATTTTCCAGGTTTCCATGTGTGAGCCACTTTTGGATGGTTTGTTTCAGTGTCAATCTCCATGGGTTTTTCCTTTGGCAACTCATCCTCCCAAAGAATGTTTTTCATTTCCGCTGGAAGTTCAAAGGGAGGTTGCTTGAAGTGATTGAAGCCCAACTCAGGGGCGATGAAATAATTGTAAGAGGGGCCAGGAGGTCCCCCTTCCTCGACCTCCATGGCCACAACAAAAACTCAGGGCGACACACGCAGAGGGGCTCAGGGTGGAAACCCTAGCAGAGCTCAATAATTTATTCAACCCAATCTCCTTCATTTGAAAAGTATCTATAAGATAATTAATTAGTTCTTGTGTATTTTGATAAATGTTAACAATCTCTCCTTTGAAATCTTTTCATCATATGTTAGCTTTCTAGCCACAACATTGTAAACCAATAAACTACTAGGCTTCTTTCCATACTTTACATTGTAAAGAATATAATCATAAGTATCATATTTTTTCCAGCTTGCAAGATGTATACTTTCAATATCATGTGTAAATGGTTCTCTATTGGAGCTATTCATATTAGGTTTTTCCCTGTAACATAAATAATTACAAATTTAATTAACTTGTGAATTAAAAAAAAAATATTTATAATCTTAATCGCTAAACATAAAATTTCAATATCTTACCAATAAAGTTGCATCCTTGTCTTTTCTTTCCCCTTGAAACTTGATTGTACCAATCCTTGTTGTGTGTCTGAATGAAAAACCAAAAATCTCCAAAATGGTGATGCTGTGACTTCCAGAAATCCCATAACCACTTTATTGAAATCTTGGTAAGTATAAGGCTCAGTATCATATTCAATGTTTTGGATATTATAACCATGAGGAATATCTGCAATAACTAGGGAGTATTCCTTTTTAGGAACAAGATTTGCAATTTTTTCACAATCCTCTAATATCACTTTATATTGAACAATGTTAAGCCCATTCCAAATGTAGTGATCAAAGGTGTCATCAAGCTCAACATTTTGAAGACGTCGGTTTATTTTTCTTTCAAACTTAGCTTTTTGAATATAACTTTTGAAGGTTTAAGGTACACCAACTATATTCTTCTTTGACATCTTTAATGAAACAAACAAACATATAATTATATATCTATAACTAATAAAATCAAATTAAATTAACCTACAAATGAATAAAATGAATATAATAAATCAACATACCTTTTTGAATACAACAAAAATTTGACTGAATGTTGTTGAAAAGCTTGCATATGGATAGTTAAGTGTAACATCCTCCCAACTCTGCTCATTCAACATCTTAACCATTTCCTCTTGTATTCTCATATAAACCTTGTGACTAAATAAAAAAAAAAGTTAATGTTATAATAATATATAGAATAAAATACATTCTTATGTTATATAGAAACAATTAATTTTTAAATCATAACATAAATAAGAAATAACTCAACCGACTTACTTTTTAAATTCATCACACATTTTCTTCATTAATAATTCATCTGACCTTACAAGTGATAATATAGCTATGACAAGTTTCTCATCTTTCACTCCTTGCATCGTTCTCCAAGGCCTTATAGTCATATCATTTGGCAATTTTTTGATTTCAGGACCTGTCTTACTTGTGCTACCTATTAAGGGTTTAGACTTCCTAACCTTCTGATTTTTTATACCAATATTTTCCCATAGGTTGAAGATATCATCTACCAAATCTCATATCTCTCCAGTTTTAAATCCCAATTGGAAATAACTATCCAATGCTATGAATGCATCACTTCCTTTGCGATTTATTACTTTTACACTTTCCTCATTAATAGGGAAGCCTATTTCCATACAATATTCCTTCCTAAACTTTGCATCAACGTTTGATCTATCCCCACCACATATTACAAAAAAATCATTATGGATAAATCTCACTCTTTGAATGAAAGTCATGGACATCCTGTACTCATTATCTGTATTATGATCCCATGCCAATAAATTTGCTTCTCCATCTGTTAAACCAACATAAATTACACATTTGACTGTCTCAAAGAGAGGGTTATTGGGACACTCTTGCATCAATTCTCTTCTAGCCTTTGCAGAATGATTTCCTCCAATCACATAATATTTATACTCAAAACATTTTGACCTATCATATGCATCCTTGATAGGAACTTCCATTGGATCAACAAGAACTAAGTAGTCAACCACATGTGCATATGGATTTTGCCAATCATTGTGTTCAAGTTTTGGATATGCAACTGATGTGGTTTTATAATTTGGTATTTTTCTTGGCCTTCTGTGGGTTTATATAGCTACTTCACATTCAACAGAAATGTATGGCCCTCATCAACCAAGTTGTTCTTCCTTAGTCGATCTCAAATGGTATTTTGCGTTGTTTTGATAATACCATCTTTCAGATCAACGTCTGGTGGTATTATTTCCCTGCTATCTTTAGGACTTCCATCATGATATTCAGAGGTAACTATCAATTCTTCTTCATCAAAAACCTTTGCTTTCCTCTTTTTATGATTTAAATGAGTTTCATCTAACACAACAATCTTTTCATAATCACTAAGAATGAAATAATCATTGGTCATACCTCTTTTGCGCTTATGTTGTTTAGTCTTCTTCTGAGGAACATAGGTAACCTCATTGGCATTAATATCAGTGACATCTTCATCTGGAGTTTCCATATATTCAAATGTAACCCTTTTATCCTTTCTAGAATGATGACTTTTATTTCTTCTTTGTCGTTTTTCTTTGTTTTCTCCTGCAGCTTCAACTTCCGTTACTCTTTGCTTCTTTTTCCTTCCTTCCCGTGCCTTATCAATATGAAAGGAACCGACGAATTCCATGATATTTCTCTCTATAGAATAAATCCCCACTAATATCTCTGAAATTCACCTAGCAAAATCCTGTAAAAATAAAATACATCATTTTCTTTGTTAAATAAGATTTAACAATTATCATGAAATTTATAATAATACATGTTACAAAAATAAGAATAAGCAAACTTACATTTCCCATCTCAATGTCTGTCACGATCATTGCACATAATTCTGTGAAATTTTCTTCCTTTTATAATTGTTCATATTCAAACAATATCTAATCTTGAGATATGTCTTTGATTGTTTCACCAGTGCATAAAAAATTTCTGTTCCTGGCACCAAACATATATTGCGTAACATGCCAAGTGACTGATAGCTTCCTTGGACATGTTCAAATTCAACACAATACAAAATTATTTGTTCTTCATTAGTGGCTTGTTTGTCTTTAAGATACCAAGAATGCTCCATTCTACTCTCACTATTGACAATTTTCCACTCTTTAACATTCTTCATTGCTCTTGTGACCTCATTTGTTGGGCTAGAATTTTGTTGCCTAACATTCATGGAGGTCCTAAATGGGATTTTGGATGCCATTTCTGCAGGTCTTGTTCCAGATATGTTCACATAGATTTTCTTTCCTGCCATTTGTCCTACATAAAAAATAAAAAAACACAAATTATTTGAGGGAAAAATAAAATATATGTTTTTCATGGAAAAAAACTAAAGTTAAATTAAAATTATCTAAAACCTTACTTTTTCTAAGACACAAAATTAAAAACACACACACAAAAAAAAATATAAAGCAAAAATCATATAACAAAATCAAACCCAAAACAATTAAAAAAGAAAGCAAAAAACCACATTAAAAAAACAAAAACAAAAGAATTACACATATAAAAAACTTTAAAACAAAAAAAAAGACCACTAAAAATAAAATATACTTTTAGATAAAAAAAGATAAACAATTTATTTATTTATAAAATATTAAACTTTAAAAATAAAAGTTATAATTTTATAAAACAAAATATATTAAAAACAAAAATTAATAAAACAAAATAAAATTTAAAACTTTATAATAAAACAAAACTAATATATATAATTTTTATATTCAAATTAAAATTAAAATTAAAATCTCTGTATGGGGTGATAGTGCCGTCCAGATGTCAATGGGAAAGGACATGCGACAACCAACATGGCACCAACCACGTGACAGGCGCGTGCCCTCCCCTCCCTCCTACGCCATGCATTTAACTCAGAGCCATTGTAACCAACACACCATTACTCCTAGTTCACTTGGGTCTGGCCTCCCGTCCCCTCGATGGCTCGACCTTTACTCTACTCATGTGTGTCCTCCTCCACCATCGCTATTTGCACCTCGAACCGCACCAGGAGTCTTCACAGCTTCATTTTCTCTCGGCCGAGTCCTCCAGTAGTCTGCGCTCTCCCTTATTGTTCCTTGGCTTCCTTAACTTTCCTCATGTGCTTTCTTTCCCTCACCACGCCTCAGTCATGCCGAGACAGAGAGGAAAATCCAAACGCATCTCGAATTGGGAACCAAATCGGCCGCGCTTGGCTCTCTGTCCCCCGCTTGCACCCTCCCACAATTCATAACCCTCATTGCCAACCTCCTTGGCATAGTCTAGCCATAGCCTCAACGGTCTGTCGCCCCTCTCCTCACCCTATG
>JASDQU010283115.1:0-14653 GCA_032191745.1 Picea mariana
CAAATCTAACTATTACTAATAAAATTTTAGTCAAAACTAAACTAAATAGAAAATATCCACATAAAAAAACCAAACAAAAAAAAACTTTACACTATAACTTAAATCTAGATTTTCACTGAATCATTGGTATGGATCAATGAAGTTCACGAAGATAAGTGTATTTTAGTGTATTTTAGTGTATTTTATGGAGACCATTTTGTTTGTCTCAAATGAGGTAAAACGATGAAATGAACTAAGGGGTGTTTTAGAATATTTTTTTTTAAATTTATAAACTTACCTTCTTTTAATAAAAAAGGTATTTTGAAGTTTGTTTATTAAAAAAAAAAAAATCTATTTTAAATTTAACTACTAAAAGAATGTATTTTTGGTAGGCTATTTATAAATTTATTAAAATAAAAGTTGTTTTTTATTTTATTTTATTTTTTGTATTTTTATATTTTGTATGTGGAATGGGGTTGTGGAGTGCCTTGTTGTTATTTTTTTCCAAGGCCAACTTCCCACATTCTTACATTGTTGCATTTAGTATTGAGTGTGAATTAAGTTTTTGAGTTGTTCTTCCTTTATTTACATTTCCATATTTCCATATTCTATATTTCAAATGTATAATGCAATTTTGTTATTCTCACACTCCCACATTGTCACATAGATGTAGAGTGTAGAGTTGATTTTCCAAGTTGTTTGTCATTTATCTACATCTCCGCATATCTGTGTTTCTCATGGGGAATACAACTCATTTTGTTTCTTTTTCTTCCCATGGTCGAATCTTATTGCATTTCACCAATTTCTAAGCAAAATGTGGATTTTTTCATATTGCCCTCTTTCTTGCATTCCCCCACCTTTCCACATTGTCTCCCTCCGTATTCCATATTCCAAAGAGTTCTATGCAGGATGCAAAGATTCTCATGTTGCTCCCTTTTCTTCGCATCCCTCACCTTTGTCACCCTATACCTCCCGCATTCCAAAGAAGTTCTATGTAGAATGTGGAGATTCTCATGCCACTCACTTTCCTTCACCTTCCAAACTCTCACATCCTACATTCCACTTCAACTTATGTTTCCACATCCTACTTTCTTACCTCCATCACTCTCGTATTCTTCTTTTGCATTCCTCTTCAACTTTCCATATCTATTTTGTGGATGATAGGAAATCATCCTTTAGTGTGGTTGCTTCCATGATATCCCAACTTACATCCAACTTGTGAGTGGCCAACAACACTCAGCTCTCATTGGCTAGTCTATTCGCCAAGCAATTTTCTTTGCACTTTACATGGAGGAGAATGATTGCTCCAGGATGAGTGAAATGTTATTGGTTGTGCCTTCTAGGCTGTAACACCCTGTTTCCCCCAGTTTGTAAATATAACTATATTATCCAAGAAATTGTGGAAAACTCAAAGGTGTGAATGTTTGATTTGATGGAACTTTGTATAAAAGGTCGATGAATGTAAATTCTGTTATTTTAATAGAAAATGGATACATGTTGCATGACTGCTAGAAAGGGGATGTGTTAAGAGAGACCATGAATGCTATGAAAAGATGGTGGAGGGGACCAGGAATGGTTGCGTTAACCTCAACAGAACTAGTACTTTGCTGGATTTAATTGCTCAGGATCAGAACAACCCTCTGACCCATAAATGAATTACAGTCATGATGGTAGGTGGAAAGACCTCCTCAAGAGTTATTGAGGGGATGGGGCAGACCGCCCATCGATAAGGCTTCCAGACCTGACCACGGACTGAGAATTCAGGCCACAAGAAATCTTGCTAGGAAAGGCAAGAAAGGAAAGCATGGGGGTCGGAGAGGAAATTTGTGAAGAGTTCAGAGACGAGAGTGAAAGCTCTGGGATTCGAGGAAGAATTGTGAAAAGAGTGTGTTCTGATCACGGGAAATAGAGACTGAGACGGGAGAAGGAGAGTAACCTTTTTCCCTATCTATTTCTGAGCTGGAAGAAGATATTCAATCTAAAAGCATCGTGATTTAGCTCGGGGGTGGCTAGTGGTAAATCTATTAGAAGTGATTGAGCGTATGGTTGGGTGGAAACGGGCACCCTTTCTAGTAGACGCTTCACGATATCTGGTTCTGATAAGTGTTTCCATACTTTATGCGTTGAATTGGGAATTAATAGTTGCATGCATGTATTTACTTATCTATAAATGGTTCTGCATTGAAAAGGTTAAATAATGTATATACGTTGGTTTCCTTGAGGACTTGTGCTTCTACTTTTCCCGTATGCTCCAGTTTAACTCTCGAAGGTGTTTTCCCTAGGGAGCTACCTCACATCTCCGAAATCGAAGCAAGCCTCTTGGCACTGCTACTGTCTCGGTAACCTCATGAGTTTACACTGCCTAGTTTCAGAACTTAAGGTTCTATGAACTAGGAAGACGTTTCCTTCAAACCAGTAGTTTGAGAGACCTTGAAATCACACCCATGACCTTAACTAAAACCCGGCTAAGAGTAGATTGCACAGCCTGAGAGTCATCTGAAGGTCCATGTGACCTAGGTCCAGGAACCCTACGCTAAGCCCAAAAGGAGCTAGTTCAAAATGGTTTCGTAGTTTCGGGAGTTTGACGTCTAGAATGTCAAACTTCACGATAGTCAAAATTACTCAAACTCCCTAAGTAACAAGAGACATAGATGAATCAATAACCTGACCGAGGAGATGAATGTGAATCGTTCATTGGGAGGAAAACCTATCTTAGTCAACAGAACGACTCAAAGACCCACTATAGTTAACAAATCAAACACCAGTCACTCGATTAGATCGATGGTTGGAAATCATTACAAAGCGCAGAGGTGAAATTAGTGGACGTGCTAGTTCATGGGTCGCAATCAACCAATGTTATTGATCTCGTTGGAGATTGAAGATCAACGACCATGATTAGACAGAGTCGGGCGAGCACTTCCCAGATTGCGGAGATTGGGCCCTGCAATCGCTGTGAACCGTCGATCTGTGAATGGAGATCGATGGTGGGGAATCATTGTAGAGCGTAGAGGTGAAATTAGCGGACGTGGTAGTTCATGGCTCGCAATTCACCAATGTCATTGATCTCATTGAGATGGAGGATCAACGACCACAATTAGATCGAGTTGGGCGAGTACTTTCTGATTGCGGAGATTGAGCCCTCCGATAAGAAGCAAGCACGTTGGGGCCCCACAATCACTATGGATCATGGATCTAAGGATCCTTCAGGATTCCTCACTATCGTTCGATCATGGGGACGTTAGTATTAACATCGAGATCATGTGGGAGCCCATGTGTCGATTGATGGGGTTGCCAGGTGTCCCTCTCAGAGTGACCTAACAACGGGACCCAAGGGAAACTTGAGAGAAAGTCACAAGTTGTAGATCTCTAGGGTTACGTGGATATCCTCGGATCGTCAGATCTACATTGTGGTCAGCCCGATGCTGACCAAATCCAGGTGAATCAAAGTGTAAAGGCACGAGGGTTCTCGAAGGTCAGAGTCCTGAAGCCATCCCAGTCGTCCATTGGAAAAGAATGCGTGGCGGAAGATTTTCCACTTCGGAGAAAAGTCACTCCGAGAGAAAAGAGGAATTGGTTAGAGAAATAACTCCCAAAGGCTGCAACACCGGATTTCATCGGAGCCATCCATCAGCAGAGGAAAGGTGTCAGTAGATCCTTTGTTTCAGAGGATAACCACTTCGGAGAAAGTGGGGTCATGTGGATGGAGAACTCCCGAACGCCGAAGCACTAGAGTCCATCGTGACCGTTGAATAAAGGAGGGCATGTGTCAGAATATCCGACACACCAGAAGGATTGCACTTCAGAGATTTGTGTTTGTGAGTACTTTGGAATTCGTCGAAGCACAAAGTCCCGAAGAAAATCAGAACCGTTGATTTTCTGCAGATGCGTGGTGTAAGATCACGCAGTCCAGAGACTTGGTGCTCTGGAATACTTAAGGAGAGGTGTTTTGGACTTCTCCAAATCCCGGAGGCCCGAAGTAATCATGGATCATTGATCTTGACAGAGAACAGGGACTGTTGATCCCTGTGGCATGCTCGAAATTCACCAATTTGGCAGTTTGAGAGATTTATGGTGTCATAAGTTGAAAACATCCGGAGCCCAAAGATCTGAAGCATCAAAATAGGCACATGTTGTCTTGGCGTCTGGTCATATCCCGGGGTCATATGCGATTGTAGATAGAGGAAAGGGGCTAGGCCTAGAATTTAAATCTGAAGGTCGAATGTCGAATTCCCCACTAGCCTGTGAGTTAGTCGAGGATCAAGCCCAGATGTTTTCCCACTAGATGTATGTGATGTTCTTTTGGGCCACCATATATGTGGAAGCATCATTCTATTTATGAGTCTTGACCTCATAGTGTCATTGTTACTCTAGGGGGTCATATCTAGAATATACCAGAGGTATTTCCAACTATTGTCCCACCTAAACAACGCCACAAGGTAGTATCTCATACTAAAAAATTAAACTTCTTCACAGTCTGTTCAAAAGGTGAATAGAATAACACTGCAACCATTGTAGCCTCAGTCCAAGCACCTTTTTCCCAACAAAAGCAGGTTGACAATATTTAAGCAAAGCGAGTTTTCCTTCTGCACACAGTTGTCTCATGTAGCCAAACTGGTTAAAAATTTCCAACCCTTCCAGCCACAGGTTCATGACAACCTTCAACAAGCTAAGCAGCGCAACTACTCCAGCAAGGCAAGCAGCTCATCAAGATGCAGATTGAACAAATGCTTTTTCCTCTCTCTTGTGTAGTCAATGCAATGTATACCATTGATTCCTAAGGAGGGAGGATTTATCCAAGTAGATATAGGTGGCCATCCACCTATTCCAACTGGCTCAAAACAATCTTTTGACAATTTACTATTTTTAGCATTTTTTCGGTTTCTAAACTTTTGGGGCCATTTTGAGGTCCTAAATGAAGTTTTTTCAAGATCGAGGACCTTATTGATGGCCTAAAGCTATGATTGAGCACCCAAAATTAATCACCTCAACAATACCTTTCCAAGGAGCTATCGTTCACCCCAAACAAATATCGTATGCCAAAATTACACCCCCAAGAAGTTGATACACTAAAATACCCAAAACGGGGTCCACAAAACTCTTGGCTTTTCATCTTCCGAGGTTAGGGTTTTGGATTTTATTTATGTTAAAAATTCCTTTGTAGCCTCATTTTAATAATCATCTTCTTGCAAATGCGGGTAGCCGTCACATCTCTTCACAGAGATAAGCTGCCAACATTTTAGCGAGTCTTTCACTCTATATTTCTACAGTTTTGTACATTTTGCTCATTAATAGAAATTGTGTATTACTATATCTTTGTGTTTATGGTTATATGTCTGAAATATCTTTGTTATATTATTGGATATTTGATATATCTCTGTACATTTATTTATTATATCTCTTCTCTCATTTTGTGCCAAAAGTAATCTGGATCAGTGGTATCCCTTGATCATTTTTTAGTGCATGTCCCTGACAAGGTTTGATTATAGCAAGTTGGGTCTCGAGCTTCCCTCTCTTGAGGAAAATATCTCTTGCACACCCAATAAACCCTCCATGGTGGAAGAAAAGAAAAATGATGAAGCAGAAGATTCTATTAATCTCTTTCTTGAGAAAGATCTCATGCGACAGAGGGACGAAATGATGGAGAATTTTTTCCACATCCTTCGATGCCCACTGATAACAACAGGAGTGCCTTCATCAAGAAACTATTTTTGAGGCACCTTGTCTTTCAAGGTACAAGTTAATTTTGATATTCCTTTATTTGAAGGACAGATAGATGTGAATGCCCTAGAAAAATGGTCAAATTTGCTAGAAGGTTATTTAGATATGTTGATAATTTCTTTGACAGGGAAAAGATCACCTTCAAACTCCTTAAGGATATTCTCCATGTCAAACATTGGTGGGAAACTTACTGGGAGAAAAGTTCCATAGAGGAGTCCAAAATATATGGGGATGAGCCCACTTGGGATTTTTTTTTGGATGCGGTCAAGGAACAATATTACCTTGTTGGAAACTATGAATACCAGTACATGAGATGGACCACAATGTGGTAAGAGAGGGGCCAAACAGTGTTGGATCTCACAAATACTTTCCATACCTTGTGCACCAAGCTGAGTATCATAGACTCTGAGCGACATACAGCTCTGAAATACCACGAGGATTTGCATAGGTACATCCCAACCGAAATGGATTTCCTGGACATCTCATCACAAGGAGATGCTTATCGATATGCTGTCAAAATCGAGCAGAAATTTAGTCACCAGAAAAAATGGGAGTTCGGGTTTTCAAACCCACAACAACCAAAGAGTGATAAAGATGACCCTAACAAACAACCTCTCGAAAACCATTCCAAGCCGCAAGAAAATAAGGACAATGGGAAGACAAATAAGGATATCGGGAAGTTTCCATAAAATCCCCTGGCATAACACCAATGAATGTCGCTAAAAAAAATTCATTGGTGACCAATATTAAAGTAAAAGAGATGAAACGAGATTCAGATTCAGAAAATAATGGAAGGAGACATATCATCGACGCAAACCCCACTGCTACTATCACGACTGCAACAATTCAACCAAAAGAACCATCAGATTCTAAAGAGGGGGAGCGCCTCTTGCATTCATAGATGTGGGTGAAGGGGATATCATTTCATTTCATTGTTAATAGAAGAAGCCAAAAGAACCTCATCTCAGTTGAGGTCATCAAACAGTTGATATTGTCGACAAAACCACACCCGCAACCATACAAGATCAGGTGGCTTCACCAGGGATGAGATCTCTGTGTCAACCAGTAGTTTCGCTTGTCCTATGGAATCCATCCCTTCAAGTATGAGGTATTATGTGATGTTTCCCCACTGGAATTTTGTGATGTTCTTTTGGGCCAACCATATATGTGGAAGCATCATGCTATTTATGATTCTCTACCTCGTAGTGTCATTGTTACTCTGGGGGTTCATCTCTACAGGATACCATAGGTAGTTCCAACTAATATCCCACCTAAGCAGTGTCGCAATGTAGTATCTCATACTATAAAATTCAACTTCTTCACAGTTTGTTCAAAAGGTGAATATAAGAACACCGTAACCACTACAGCCTCAGTCCAATCATCTTCCGTCCAACAAAAGCAGGTCGACAATATTGAATAAAAGAAAAAGGATTCCTTCTACACATAGTCATCTCATGTATCCATACTTGTTAAAAATGTCCAACCCTTCCATCCACAGGTTCGTGACATCCTTCAACAAGCTAAGAAATGCACCTTCTCTAGCAAGGCAAGCAACTCATCAAGATGCAGATTCAAAAAATGATTTTCCCTCTCCCTTGGGAACTCAATGCAATGGAGACCATTTCTTCCTAAGGAGGGAGGATTTATATAGGTGGATATCGGTGGCCATCCACCTATTCCAACTATCTCAAAACAATCTTTTGGAAATTTACTAATTAGCAGTTTTTCGGTTCCTAAATTTTAGGGGCCATGTTGAGGGCCTAAATGAAGTTTCTTCAGGATCGAGCACCATAATGACATCAAAAGGATTTGATTAAGCCCCAAAAATTAATCTCATCAACGATACATTTTCCAACAAGCTATCATGCACCCCAAACGGAGATTGTATGCCAAATTTATGCCCCCGGGAAGTTGATACTCCAAACTACACAAAACAGGGTCCACAAAACTGTTGGATTTTCATCTTCTGGGGTTAGGGTTTTGGATTTTATTTATGTTAAAAATTCCTTTGGAGCCTCATTGTAGTAATCATATTCTTTCAAATGCGATTATCCATCACATCTCTTCTGAGAGATAAGCTGCCACCATTCTAGTGAGTCTTTCACTCTGTATTTCTACAATTTTGTACATTTCGCTCATTAATAGAAATTGTGTATTACTATATCTTTATTTTTATGGTTATATATTTTGATGTATATATGCTACATTATTGGATATATGATATATCTCTGTACATTTCTTTATTATATCTCCGCTCTCATTTCGTGTCGAAAATAATCCAGATCATCTACCTCGATGAGTACTTTCATCGTCACTGTAAATATCCTTTGTCTTCATATCCTTTGTCTGGACTCTCATTGTCACTGTAAATATGTATAAGAGTACTCAAGGGATTGGGTGCTTCTGTCTCTATTGAGACCCGACCTATCTCTGGTTGAGTTGTCCCTTCTTCTGAAGGATCGATCAATGATGTTGCGGGTTCAGGGTTGCCCAACCCACGGGCATTGTCGGGAACTATGGACCCAAGATTATTTGACTTCGTCAGGATATTCAGAACATCATTTGAGGCTTCATGTCCTATTAAAAGGTATGGGTCATCCCGCATCTATTTCATCAACAACTCGGTTTGTTGAAACAACAATGTAAACCTTTCTCGTGTAGCTTGATCTTCCGGAAGATCCCTGATTTGTATCAGGGATTCCTGGTGAATTCCCATGACTTCAATGTCTTCTTTGGGATCGCTTATTTCTTCATCCAATTCATGTGAAACTGCTTCTCCCAGGTGTCGACTAATTTCTTGAACCGACTGCTCCATAAATGTTTCCTTCTCTTCATGGCTCATAGCTCTGAACCTGGTTCCTCGAGGATTAGCTCTCCTAGACGCCACCACCTTCTAGTCTTGTGCATTTTCAGTTAATATTTCATCTTCGAACTGGTCATGGGCATAGGGCCAACATGATGATACCTGTGACGTGTGCTATAGAACCAATCCCTTGGGATCGTGTTTGCGAAATCGCCAGTTTGGAACCAAAATTCCAATTGACCTAGACTGAGTTGCTTAGCATGCACGGTATCTTTAACCATGCAGAACCCAATATGAAACCCATATGGTACGAAAGCCCTCTTCTTGTGTTTTACTAAAGTTGCATTGTATCCTTGCAGGATGGTTTGATAGCAAATTTCCCCTAACACTAGCCAGTTGAGAACATAAATGGGTAACAAGTGGGGTGCTCCTGTGCCACCGAAAACTCTAATGTAGGTTTCTCGTTCTTCCAAATACCAGTGGCCAATTTTGGATATAACCTTCTTTACTTCATCTGATAATATAGGGCACTCTCTTCTGAAGAGCAAGGAGTAAATGCGTGCAATAAATTGATCACAGATAACAGCATAGTATTTTTTGTACCTATTTTCCCATAGGATGTTGAAGTATACATGGATAGCCAGCTCTGAAGGGTGCCAATTCAGATTCATCCCAGCAAAATCGTTCCTGGCACAGATCATGTCCAGTAGATACAAAACCATGTAGAAGGTGGGGGTATCTCCCTACTTCAGATCCTGAGCTTGTCTTATGCAGGTGCTTAACTGTTTGGAGATGATGGCATCCCAGTTGAATCCTGTGCCTGAAATAGTGATTGTAAAAGCCAGAGGCATCCAAGCCTCTGAAAACCGGGAATAGTCTTTTTCCCCACGTAACCTACAAACTAAATCCATGAGGTATATGTATGGTTCCCTGAGATTAGTCGTTGGGTACCAGCCAATAGTCTGGTTCGTGAATTTTTTGTCTTCTCTCCACCAAGACGACATGATTTTGTTGGTGTCGTGTGACGTATAGAAACTTAAGATGAAATATGTGCTCAGCTTTATCTCAGAATATTTCAGCTTATAGTAGTTCTGAACCTCTGATGGAAGGAAGACTCTGACGCACTCGCCGTTATCATCATTAATCAAACACTTTTGGGCATCAGTGTGGTCAATGATCCACTTCAAGAGATCAATGCCCATAAAGAATGGAGATCGGCTTGTTACATTGTGCAAATAATCTCTGTGAATATTGGGGAGGACCTCATTGTCGAGCTTCCTCATTTCAGGATTGCTATGCGGGGTATATTTGAGGGGTTCCTCTTTCTTGATTTTCTTGAAAAAAATTTCCTAGTGAGGAAATGCCATCTTGGCTCCAATACTTGCCTCCGTGTCTCCAAAAGCTGGGGGATGGACAAAAGGCTCCTTGGTGATTCTCTTAATGACGGATACTGGTTTGGGAACGAAATCTAATTGCCTTGCAACTGATGGGGAGGAGCCTTCTCCTACTTCAGATTCCTGCAGCTTAGGGACTCTCCACGATTTCCTGGTGGACGACTTCTTTGGAGGCATTATTCCTGTAATTTAAAATGTCATTTGAGCATGCGTGCAGGGAAACATTGGGTGAGAATATATAAAATGGAGCACAAAAAAACAATAAGTGAACCCATACCTATGATGTTGGCTAAGATAACGGTTTTAATACTCACTGGACTTTGAACGCTTCCTGTGGACTGTTAGCTTCGCTCTCCTGTCCGCCCTAAACTTCTTGCTGCGCAAAATGGGATCATACGCAATGAATCGAAAGGAGTATAACTAGGAGATACTATTGGTCATATCAGCTAGTTAATACGAGTTATGAATGCAAATTCAAAATAAACCACTATCGGATTTTTCTGCAAATAATTTTGACTAGTTGATGGCGGAGGCACGGATGGAGATGCATTGTATCGACGAGTTTAACAACTCCTTTTGATTTTTGCATGATTCATTCACTAATGCGCGATCCACACATTAACTGAGAATCGTAATTGCAACGTACCCACCACACTCCGTGGTCACCACGTCTCGTCACATCACATCACTTGGCGAATGAATTGGGGATCAATTATTATTAGAGTGTGTACTTACATCGATAGGATATTGATGAAACTTCCGACGCAGACGATATAGGGGTTGGCTATCAGGGGGTTTACTCTTTCTTTTGTGCAGTGCGTATTATTACACCTTTCTGCCGAAGCTGATCGAATCAGTCTTCGAAAAAATCCTTCCCAAGTTTTATTCATAGGAAAGAAACATTTCATCAGCCGACACTGATGAGGGTCGGTATTTGGCTACTTTGAATCTCCAAACAGTCTTTGCCACCATCATCTTCCATCGATGCCGAAATTCTCCTGTGAGTCAGGAAAAAATCTGGGTCGTCAATTCCTCGAGTAGTTGTCAAGTATTTTAGAGTTAAGATGATTCCTCGTTGTATGTTCAATTGAAATTTTAATCAATTAAAATGTGAAACATATAAGAGAAGCGAAGGATCGATTTCAAGACAAGGAAAAAATGGTCAAAATTAAACTACAGGGTGGTACCCAAAAGGAAATAATCCCAGAACTTTTAGGGTGTGTTGAGCACTCAACACCTCGTACAACATTGTGCAACAACAGTATAATACCGCACAACAACCATATAACACTACGAAGCCGCAATACAACACCGCACAACCACATTATAATACTGCGTAGTATAATTAGGCGCCTCAATATAATGCATCGCAAGAGGATTGAACTGGCTACAGAGGTGGAGGAAGAGTAAGAGGATTCTTTGGAAGAGGTAAAGGACTAGTGGTATGTCACAATTGTCAACAACCATGACACTATGCAAAAGAATTTCCACTTCCACCAACAATCTATATGTATTATCGCGCATCAGATGATGACATGGAAGAATGTCCAACACTATTAGGGAAGATCTAGGAGAAGAGAAATCAGAACAATCAGAATCTTCAGTGGATTTCAGCAGAATCGACGGATGAAGGAAGAAACATCAACATAGTTACACGGGGAGGAGCTAAAATACGAAACAACACAGTAAGGAAAGATCCAACACAACACCAATAGGTGAAGAAGAAGGTCAAACCAATGAATCAGTTTGACAAATAGAACGAGAAGGAGATATTCAAGCAAGCCATCCAAGAATTTCTTAAGCCATACATTGCGTCGAAATCAACCGCGCAAGGTAATAAGGAAGTACTAGAGTACGATATGCCTCCATCGTTGGATCACACCAAAGAAACACAACCCCTGGGACAAGTAAGTACAATTAAAGGCTTTTGGCAATCGTGTGTAAAACTAATAAATGATCCATCCTCTTTTAAAGTATTACAAAATATGCCAGAAAGTTGTAGCATCGAGGAAGAAGGAAATTTAGAACAAAAAACAATCAATCACCTACATACAAGGTGAAGAACAAGTAGGGAATTCAAGCTGAACACCAACATTGGAGATTTCAACATGGGAGATATTATATTGGATTTAGGATCTGAAGTCAATGTATTACCCAAAAAGACATGGAAATGTATGGGAGAACCCAAACTAGGATATTCACCAGCTCAGCTAAAACTAGCAAATCAACATAGATTTCTAACAATTGGAAGACTAAAATGAGTAATAGTAGATCTGGATGGAGTGCACACTAAAGCTGACTTCAAAGTAAAAGAGATAGTGGATGGTACAACACCTTATCCTGAATTGCTTCGTTTGGGCTGGGCATTTGATAACTAGTCCATAATCAACTTGAATACAAGGAAGATGACCTTCAAGTCAGGAGAATACAAAATCATTGCGCCATTGCACCCATCAGAGGGGGAAAGGTTCATAAAACCTAGTTTCTTGGACCTGGAGGAAATTAACCAGTTGTACAGAAAAATTGCGTGAGATGAAGATTACGTAAAACCAATTGCAGATGGGGTACTCAGTTGGCGAAGCATCACCTCATGTGAGACCGACTCAAATATAGGTTTAGAAAATTGGCAACAGAGGTTACACGAGGTCTCCACAAGGAGATGCGCTAGAATAGACCGCGCAGTAAGATGGGTAGGTACGGAGATAAGGGAACCTCCCAGCTTCCATGGGGTTAATGATGTAGAATAATTATTGACACGGTATGAAGATGAAGCGATGGATAATTAGAGGCTCTTAGAATTGCATATAACACTCAAGGAAACACCTGCAAGATGGTGGCATGAAAACAAAGAAATAGTGAAAGAATGGTATCAGTGTAAGCGGTTACTGTGCATGAGGTTTGGCGCAGAACAGGGAAGCAATCAATTATAGAAATATGATGGACAGGGGGCACCAACAAAAAACTTGGAGAACTGAAGCTATGAAAAATGACACCACCGGAGGAATGGCCTCACCATTTCGTGCACACATTAGAGAGCATCCCAACAAACTGGTATACAGACCAAGAACTGCACAGAGGAACTATGAGATGGACCGTACTACAATAGAAATTTAGATTCACTTTCTCATTTGAGCATGAGAACCCAAACATAGACGCAACACTTAAACAAATCAGAGGGGTGATATTCATTAAGGAACCAGTAGTTGAACTTATGACAGAAGAACAAAAATAAAATAGACAGACCGTGAAAGAATTAATATCATGATACCATGTGCAGGAAGAAGCACCAGATGAAGATGACCCGCACGATATTCAGATTGAGGAAGCTGAAGGAAAGAGATAAGTGGAATATCCACCTCTGAAAACATAAGTAATTGTTGCGCCGATCAAGGTGAAGAAAGTCAACATTGGGACAGTTGAGAACCTAAAAATGGCTAGCATTGGAGACTACAGGGACGAAGAGACGGTGGAAAGGATAACAGAGTTACTGTGCGAGTACAACGACCTGTTCCCAACAAATTTCATAGAAATGAAAGGAATAGTAGGAGAGCTAGGTGAAATGAAGATACCACTCAAATTTGAGGAAAGACAGATCAGACATCGACCATATAGACTAAACATGATATATAAGAAAAAAGTCAAAGATGATATCGATAAGATGTTGGAGGCTGAAATTATAGAACTTGTAGAAAAATCAAAATCGGTAAGACCTATGGTAGTTCAGGATAAAAACAAGGGAGGGATAAGGATATGTGTCGACCTGAGGAAGCTGAATGATGTGTGCCTACATGACTCGTTCCCTACCCCTTTCACAGATGAGGTGTTGGAGAACGTAGGAGGACACAAAGCTTATTCATTCACCGACGTATTTTCAGGATACCATCAGATCAAGGTAGCATCGGAAGACAAATACAAGACCACTTTTTCCACGGAATGGGGATCCTATCACTATACATTCATGTCGTTTGGACTGAATAATGCACCAACAATATTTTCCAGAGTAGTCATTGATGCATTCAAAAAATTTATCCACCAGTTTTTAGAAGTATATCTGGATGATTGGACAGTCTATAGTCTATTGAAATACCATGTAGAGGTCTTGCAACTGATGTTGGAAAGATGCAGGCAGTGTCAGATATCGTTAAACATCAATAGGTGCATCTTCAAAACACCTTTTGGGATACTATTGGGCTATATAGTATGCAAGCAAGGCTTGCTAGTAGATCCTGCCAAGATTGCAATAATTGTTAACCTGCCACCACCAAAAACAGTCTTCGAATTGAGAGCGACATTGGGACACATAGGATACTACAGGAAATTTATAAAGGGGTATGTGCAGATCATTGCACCAATGGAAAAATTGCTAGGAAAAGAAACAAAGTTTCGGTGGAATGAATACTTTCAGCGCGGATTGGACACCATGAAAGCGAAGATGGTCACCGCACCAATACTAGTTGTTCATGCTCGAATCATCCCTGGGTGAGCAAGAATGGGAGCACTAGCATGCCCTGTTGGGCTTAGCAAGGCAGAATAGGTTGCTGTGGATCAAAATGGGTTAACAGAGAACAGAAAACCAAACAAAATAAAATCTATCTAACAGCTGAAAAGCAAATAACATTACAACAATAAACAAAACTTCAAACGTGAGACAAGGGAGTTCCCAGTGGTTTCAAGGCTTGATCTATTAGAAAAAACAAAAGCACACGTTGTAGAAAGGGATAATGGTTCCTCTTCCCTCCAGAGGAAGGTCCTTCAGGAA
>JASDQU010283118.1:0-14900 GCA_032191745.1 Picea mariana
TTTTCACATTGTATTTTTCCATTATGTGTATATACATACTTATCTTTATTTATTACATCATATATGAGCGAGGGGTGATATCACCACCCTGAGGATTACTAATTCATTTTGTTGATATCTAGTAGGTACATGTCATACCAGAGATGTTGAGTTTCTCATGCACTCTATGTTGAGCACATGTCCCCGAGTTGGAGCCCTATGTTATCCCCTATCCTAGGGATAAATAAGGAGATCATGTCTTGAGGCCCACGGGTCCTAGACATGGAGTGTCGAGAGTCAGATGACTTGAGCATGGCCCCAGAGGGCCCCTCTTTTCTTCAATTGCAACCCATTTATCAACAGCGGCAACATCCATCCCACTAGCCTGGTCTTGAAGTAGCAGTAAGTCTTGCTCCATAAGGTAATGATTTTGGGTATCATGGTATGTGTCACTCTGATTATTGAAGCACTTGAATATGTTGAGTTGAATTCTCCTTCATTTCATAACATTTGTTTGGAAATTATGCTCTTTAACTTGTTCATACCTGGGAGGGTGATCCAAAAAGGATCCAAAGAAGACTAATAACAACTCAGAACTCACAGAGGAAACTCAGAATTCTCATAATGGCTCCAATAGACAGAGAAAGGGAAAACATTCAAAGTTCCCAAAACTCAGTGAAAATGGCATGATCACAAAGAGAGCGTCACAATATTTCTAGCGACACAAACAGATCGTCAAACAGAGTTCCGGATTGAAAAATATTCGCGGTCAAAGTTTGGTCAACCTAGCATAGTCAATAGGGGATGAGTCAGCATCCATTTTGCTAACATCATCATTCATACGAATGATGTGGTAGGAGCAGAGAAGTGACACATGGCATGTTCACATCAGCATGACTTCATCATGATGACATTGCAGCATCAAAGGCTGCCACATGTCACTTGATTATTGGATTGATCTGTGGACCAATCAGATCGTGCCACGTGGTTGTCCATACAGTATGTACGGATACCATGGCACACTGACATGGCTTTTTGACTTGGCAGGGGGTAGTGTGGCCCAATGATAGGTCACCATGTGGCCTAATCAAGGGCTTCCACGTGGCAGGCAAGAAATGCACAAGGATAGCTTGTGAATGAATTTTAAAACAAACATGGTTGGCGAGTCTGCCAAATCTAGCGAACCACACCAACTATAGACACATTCAGATCTCATTGGAGGACCTTCTAGCGATACCGCTAAAGTTAGCGGAGTAGATACATATTATATAACCCATATAAAAAACAAACCAAAAGTGGAGTCTATGGGGATCGACCCTGGAACCTCCACCTAGGCCTACGCCTTAATAATTTCTCCCCTACCCACTACACCGCGGTTACCACTTGGTACATATTGCCCATGTTTTTTATTAAAATGGGGATCCTCCCATCCATGGAGGAGGAGGCGCAGACCGTACGACCTGTCGGGCAATTTCTTCGAGGAGTTACAGTGATTATTGCAAGTTGCAGAGGGCAGAGAAACCAAGACAAAATTCTTCTTGGGCCTGGGAGTGCCAGAGTCAAAGCGAGGCGTGGAGACAGTCATTTTTGGGTAATTTGGTGCCATGAATTCAATGGTGTTGTCTATTTTCTGATCTGAGCATTATTTTTGTAGCTTGATTTCAGAATGAGGTGTACTTATGTATTTTTCCAAATTATTTTGTTGAGTTAATGAAAGAGCCTACCCATTTGAGAGTAGGACTCGAAGACATAGTCCACCAGGAAGGAACTCCATTATCAAATTTTTGTGTTCATATTTGATGCTAATGTCTCTTCATTTTTGAGTTTTCCCTTCTTTAATTGTGCACTTTAATTTATGTTCATTTAATGCAATTCTTTATAAGTCACGATGAAAAGATCATGGATCATGTTGGTATCAGAGCACTCGTCTTTGACTTGAATTGTTGAGTGTGAATTCTTACTAGGCCCAAGCATAAGAAGGGTGAAGGAGATCTTAAGACTTTCAATCTCGAAGTTGGTTGTGAATCCCGAAGGAAGAAAATGGCAAAAGAGGACAAGCGTGATGAACAGAAGAAAAAATTTCACATGATCTTTTATCGCATGTCAAAAATGGTCGAACAAATATATGGAGATTACGAGAAGAGGATGAAGAATAAAGGGAATAAAAAGGAATAACATGCAAATGATGATGCTTCGGTAAACCAAGGGGTTGGAGAAGATCCTCATGAGCCTTCATATTCACCTTCGAGTTCTAGTTCTTCTTCCTTTGAGCATTCTCATCATTCTCATCATTCTAGCCAAAAAGCCTCTTTTAAGAAACCATTATTAATGCTTGATGTAAAAGTTTATTTACCTATGTTTAATGGATATGCTAATCTTGGAAAGCTATATAATTGGATCTGACAGGTTGAAGTGTATCTCTGTGTCCAACATATTGATGAAGAGGAAGTTAAAGTGCAACTGGCTTCTCGTCGGTTAGAAGGAATCGCTCTCGTATGGTGGGAGAGAAAGATTCGGGATAGAAGTAAGAGTGGTAATCTTCTTTCCTCATGGTCAGAACTTAAATCAGCGATAAGGAAACAATTTTATCCATTAGGGTATTTACATAAAGTAATGATGGAATGGAAAACTTTAAGGCAAAGTAAAGGTCAAATTGTACAAAGTTTCACAGAAGAATTTAGGAAGAAATATCTTTCATTGAACATTCCTTTGGATTCTTATAAAACTTTAATGAAGTATATTGGTGCACTTCATAGTTATATTCATCATACTTTTCTCTTGGTTAACCCCACTAGTCTTGACGAAGTTTGTGTGCAAGTCACTCACCTTGAGAACAGGGGGAAACATGTTCAAGAATATCCCACAAAGAAACTTTCCAATTTCCCACAAAAGAATTTTAAGAAGTTTAAAAGGAAGGACAAGAAGACCGCTACAGTAACGAGAGAAGGAGGAAAATCATCTTGCACTCATTGCAAGAAGAGAGGTCACGATGAAGAACATTGTTGGAAATTGCATCCAGAAAAGAAACCAAAACAGTTTGGTGGAAAGAGGAAGACAAAGACCATTTCTTCAGTGTAGCAAGATCTTGGTTCTGATTCAGGGGATGAAGGAAAGATCATAGCAGTTGGAGTACAAGGTAAATATTCTCTTCATTCTAGTTCAAGTTCCAATAATGAATCTCATGTTGATGAACAAAAGAGGAATGAGTTATTTCATATAAGAGTTGTATATAAACATACTAAGATAGATATGTTATTTGATCTCGGTTCCCAAGTTAACTTAGTATCTGAAGCACTTGTCAAGAAGATGGGCCTTGAAATGAAACCACATCTGAATCCTTATCCTCTTGGTTGGGTATGTGATAAAGAAAAACTTACTGTCACCAAACAATGTAGGATCAAATTTGCTATTGCTTCAAACTTGATTGATGAAGTGGATTTGGAAGTTGTACCACCTGATATATGTGGCATGGTGTTGGGAAGTTCTTATCTTTATGATAGAAAAGAAGTCTTCTTTCATCATCAGAAAAAATACCATCTTACTAAATGGCGAGTGGAATATATTGTTGGAGCTCACAACATGAGGGTAAATACAACACTTGTTAATGCAGGGCAAATGAAAATGCTCATAAACACTAATAAGAGATATGTACTCATGGTCGTCGGAGAAAAATATGTCGGGACATTCGATGCTTTCCAAGGGTTTGATCCATCTCATAAAAAAGAATTAATTGATATTGTTTCTAATTATGATAATATTTTTCAGGAAACAGATGGATTACCTCCTAAGAGGGAAATCCATCATGAGATACATCTTCAGCAGGATTCTCCTCTTCCTAATGTGGGCATGTACAAGATGTCAATTGTGGACATGATAGAGATCAAGAAGCAGGTACAAGGATTATTGGATCAAGGGGTCATTAGGCCCAGTTCATCTCCTTGTGGTTTTTCGATCGTGATGGTGCCAAATAAGGATGGCACATGGTGAATGTGTGTCAATTACCGGGATTTAAATAAAATCACGGTGAAAAATTGAAACCCTCTTCCTTGCATAGATGATTTACTTGATCAATTGAAGAATGTTGTTTATTTCACTAAGTTGGATTTGCACATTGGATATCATCAAATCAGAGTCACAGAACAGGATGCATGGAAAAATGACTTTAAAACCAAACAGGCATTGTTTGAGAGATTAGTTATGTCATTTGGGCTTTGTAATGCTTCGACGTATTTCATGTGTGTGATGAATGATGTATTCATGCCTTTCCTAGATGACTTTGTGATTGTATATTTAGACAACATTCTTGTTTTTAGTGGGACTTGGGATGAGCATGTGAGGCATGTAAAGCAAGTATTGGATACTTTGCAAAGGGAAAATATATATGTAAAATTGTTTAAATGTGAATTTGGAAAGACTAAACTTGTGTACTTAGGTCATATTGTAGGAGGAGGACAATTGAAAATTGATCCTTCCAAAATTGATGTAATTGTAAAATGGCATGAGCCAAAGAGTGTAACCAAAGTCCGAAGCTTCTTAGGTGTAGTTCAGTATTGGAGGAGATTCATTCCCAAATTATCCTTTATAGAAGTTCCTTTGCATGCCTTAACCAGCGTGAAGAACACTTTTCAGTGGGAAGGAAAGAAACAAAAATCTTTCAATATTTTGAAGGAGAAGATCAGTATCGCACCAGTATTAGCACTGTCGAATCTTCAACAACCTTTTGAGATCAATACATATGTCAATAGATACACCATGGGTGCAGTATTGATGTAATATCGTAAGCCTATATCTTACCACTCTGAAACTTTTAACCAAGTTGTTGTTAACTATCCTACATATGATAAAGAGTTCTATGCATTAGTCTAGAGTGTAAAGAAATGGAAGCACTATTTGTTAGGGAAAGAAAAAATCATACATAAAGATCAGCAGCCCTTACAGTATCTTCAATCACAGACCAAAGTGCAACAATATCGACACTATAGGTGGATGGGTTTTCTACAACAATTTCATTTGGTAATCAAGTACAAAAAGGGTACATGTAACAAGGTAGTTGATATGATTTCTAGCCCTCCTATTGTTGCTTCTATTATTTTGAAGAAAACTTCTTTATCTAATGATAGCTATGTAGAACAATATGCCATCGATGAATATTTTAAGGAAGTATATGCGAAGCTAACCCTTGGTGCATAGGTAGAGAACTATTGTTTGCAGGGAAAACTACTCTACCATTTTGGAAAGATATGTATTCCTATAAGTGAACGAGTCCATGTAATACAAGAAGCTCACACTTCTCTTGTATCTGGGCATTTTGGGGTAGGAAAAACTATGGCTCATTTGTAGAGGTTTTGTTACTGGCCTAAAATGAAATCAATTGAAACTAAATATGTAAAGGGGTGTGTGATGTGTTCTACTTGTAAGCCCACTAATAGAAAACTGGGGCTATACTCACCACTTCATGTTCCATCCTATCCATGGGAAAGTGTCTCCATGGATTTTGTAGGGGGTTTACCAATGACCAAAGGGGGTCATGATTATTTGTATGTTGTAGTGGATAGGTTTAGAAAGATGTGTATATTAATTCCATGTAAAATGCAGGTCATTGTTGAGCAGACTGCTAATCTCTTCTTTCAGTATGTATGGGTTCACTTTGGATTACCCACATCCATTGTCTTGGATCGAGATACTCAATTACTTTGGGACTTTTGGACTAGCTTGTGGAGAATGATGGACACCAAATTGAAGAGGAGCACTACTTTCCATCCACAGACTGATGAACAGACAGAGGTGGTAAACTGAACAACGGTATTTTTTCTTCGAGGCTACTGCAGCAAGCATCCCAATTTATGGGATGAATAGATACCATATGTACAACATGCGTACAACCAAGCTTTAAATTCATCCACTAAGAGTTCACCTTTTGAGACATGTTTTGGGTACCTACCAAAGGTCCCTTTGGAATTGATGTATGGGAGAGATGTCGATGTGAATGAAGATCAAACAGAGGACAGAGCCCGCAATTTCATCCAGAGGATCCAGCAGGTACACCATGTAGTCTGGGAACATTTGGAGAAAATTCAAGCACAGTATAAAGCTCGGCATGACAAGCACAGGGTTGATCATCAATTCCAGGTTGGAGACCGGGTATGGCTTCACATCAAAAAGGAGATATTGAAGGGTGTAGGAAAGAAACTCAAGCCCGTTCGTTATGGACACTTTACTATTTTGGAGAAAATTGGTAGCAATTTTTTTCATCTGGATCTTCCACCTTACATGTAGATTTACTCAATTGTGAACGTTGAGAACTTGAAAATTTTTTAGCCTCCCATGATCATGGATAAAGATGAGGAAGTTTCAATACCTTTAGTTGATGATTTTTCACCTGAGTACTTGGATGAGCTATAAGAAGATATCATCCTGGACAGGAGGACGAGGACTTCACACAGGGGTGATGTTGATGATCTTTGAGTAGGCTTAGAAAGCATTCATCCAAGCAAGGAAAAGTGGATCGAGAAGGACAAAGTGAGGGGATTCTTCTCTCACATACCTGGTGATTGATGAAATATTTTGGTGGTACAAAAAGCTCTTAGTGGGCAGGCGTGATCCAAAAAGGATCCAGAGAAGGCTAAGAACAACTTAGAACTCATAGAGGCAACTCAAAATGCTCAGAATGGCTCCAACAGACAGAGAAATGGAAAATTTTAAAAGTTCCCAAAACTCAGTGAAAAAGGCATGATCGCGAAGAACATGTTGCAATATTTCTAACGACGCAAATGATGTGTCAAACGAAGTTACGTATTGAAAGATATTTGTGGTCAAATTTTGGTCAACCTAGCCCAATTAGCAGGGGATGAGTGAGTATCCGTACTATGGATGTCAGCATCCATATGGATGACATCATCATTCATACAATGCACGTGGAAGGAGAAGGGGAAGTGACATGTGGAATTTTTATGTCAGCATGATAATGTGGTAGCACTAGAGGTTGCCATGTGTCACCCAGTTATTGGCTTTTCAGATCGATCTATGGACCAATCAGATCGTGCCATGTGGAAATCTATATAGTATGTATGGTTGACATGGAATGATGACATGGTGTGGTGAGATGGCATGCTAAATTGGAAGGGGGCGGTGTGGCTCAATGAGAGGCCTCCACATGGCCCAATCGGGGGCTACCACGTGGCAGGCGGGAAATGCACAAGGACAGCCCATGAACGAATTTTGAAACAAAAATGGTTGGTGGATCCACCAAATTTGGTGAAACATCAACTATAGCCACATTCATATCTCATTGGAGGAACTTCTAATGATAATGCTAAAGTTAACGGAGCATATACATATTATATAACCCATATAACAAACAAACCAAAAGTGGAGTCTGTGGGGATCGACCCTAGAACCTCCACCTAGGCCTATGCCTTAATACTTCTACCCCTAACCACTAGGTCATGGGTACCACTTGGTACATATCACCTACGTTTTTTATTAAAAGGGGTATCCACCCAGCCACGGAGGAGGAGGCACAGACCGTACAACCTGTCGGGCATGTTTTTCGAGGAGGTACAATCATTACTACAAGTTGTAGAGGGCAAGAAAACTGAGATGGAAATCTTCTTGGGCCTAGGAGTGCCATAGTCGAATCGAGGTGTGGAGATAGTAATTTTTGGGTAATTCGATGCCATGAATTCAATGATGTTGTCTATTTTTTGATCTGATCATTATTTATGCAGCTTGATTTCAGAATGAGGTATACTTATGTGTTTTTCCAAATTCTTTGGATGAGTTAATGAAAGAGCCTACCCATTTGAGAGGAGGACTCGGAGACATAGTCCACCAAGGACGAACTCCATTATCAAGTTTTTGTGTTCAGATCTGATGCTTATGTCTCTTCATTTTTTAGTTTTCCCTTATTT
The DNA here is from genome assembly GCA_032191745.1 of Picea mariana. NCBI lineage: Eukaryota > Viridiplantae > Streptophyta > Pinopsida > Pinales > Pinaceae > Picea > Picea mariana. The sequence continues at coordinate 7,890 of JASDQU010283118.1, forward strand.
AATGGTACACTTTAATTTATGCTCATTTATTGCAATTTTTTATAAGTCACGATGAAAAGATCCCAGATCAGAGGGTGAAATGATGCCCTGGTAAGTTAATCTCCCTTCAGGATGGGTTGTCACTGGGTGGGTCTATGAAAGGTCAACATCCATTCCCTCCATTCTTACCACTTTCCATCTTTATTCCTCTCATTTTTCCCCTACCTTTGTTCAGGCATTGGGATTTTCCACACTAGTAAGGGTTGTACCTTGCCTTGTGAGAAGAAGGGTCTAAAGGCCTAAAGGGTAAAAGTAGTTGGAAAGAGTTAAAAGAAAATATAAAACCTTTGAGATTATTTTCCCATGGATTCCCGAGAAATAAATAAAAGGATTCTTAGTAAGAAAAGGGAACCCATAAGATAATAAACATTCAAGGTATTAGTTGGTGGATGGGAGGTATCATCATGAGCTAGCCTATTCTGACCATGGGTATGTAGCGGTATGACACTACCATCTATCTAGTCACCAAACCAGGGTAGTGTCTCTTGCTGGCATAGCCAAGAGAAAGGGGGTCTCATCACGAGCCAACCTTCTCATCTTTGTGAAATGCTTGTGGGTAACATTGTCACCTTTGGTCACCAAGCCAGGAAAGTGTCCCTCAACTGTTCCCGTGAAACATAAAACAAAAAGATAAAAAGCAATAAAGATAAGAATAAAAGGCATTGAATGGGCTAGGAAAGAATGGAATCTATGACAAGGTGCAACTCGCACTCTATAGAGGCACCCACAAGTAAGATTTACATTTCCATGTTATCACTGCACCCCATGCCCGAATACTTACCCCACACCAGCTCACACACACTTAAATGAACTAGATTGGATCTCACTTGGGAAACACCCCAAACTTAAGTAGGATTATCCCAATAGGACACCATGATACCTTCTCCAAACCTGACTTGTTAAACTATTTAACTTCTTTGAGCATTTGTCTAGGCAAAGGGGGGTTTGATGCACATGTTTGGGTAATTTGATTATTAGATGTGATTGAAATTGCTATGATCCCTCTGACTTATGAAACCCTGGAGGACATACTTTTTGTTGTTGCAGGACTTTTCCCGGTGGATAGGTACATATGGGAGAATGATTAGATCAGACCTCCATGGGGATGAAGTCCTAACAGATGGATGTTGTAACCCCGACTAGGGGCAGAGAGACACCAGAAACTTGCACCGAGAAGAAAGAAGGATGTTTCCCTTGAGACACTCTAGCAGACATAAACCCAGGGGGATTTTGCCTTTCCACCTGGACGGTGACCCTTGAGATCCCATGACATCATCATTTTGACCCTGGTTTTCATCCAGAGCCGGGGTATGCATTTATGAGGGTATTTATGTGTTGGCTGGCACGTGTGGCAGCATACAGGGCCTTTGGAGGCCAAACGTTTTTCATGTGGGTCCCAACGTTTAACCCAAGGGGCTCAATGTCACCCTAAAAGGGCATGAAGTCACCCTTGGAAATGATCTTAGGGTTTAATTACTTTCTATTATGTAAAAATTGGATTTTTGATGTAATTTGGCCATGTCAACATTTTTATGACTTAATTTTAATTAAAGGTCATTGAAATTGTATAAATATAGAGAAATTACTCTCATTTTTTCATCATCACACAATTGGTGTGGTATGAAATTTGTTCCCTTCTTGTGAGTTATTGGCTGAAATTTTAGGCGCATTTTCTCTTAGAGCCTAGATTTTACAACTTGGATCATTTCTTGGTGAAGTTACTAGGCATTCTAGGGTTTTATGGCTTGATTATTCTTGGGGAAGTAAGTAAATATGCAATTCTTCATTTTATTTGAATGGTTTATGGGAAATTTTCTTATTCATGTTAATTATTATGAAATTGCTTTCTTGACAAACCCTAGGAGTAAAGGACTTAATTTACTACTTATTTACTTTTCATTTACTAGACCTTGCCAAGAATGTTTTGACCTAGGTAAACTTCTAGAGCCCTAAATACTAGCACTTTAGAAGTCATTATCTGGTATCTTTTAATAGTCTAAGGAAGGAAGATTTTTCTAGAGCCTAAAATTGCTTACACTCTAGCAAGTTTATCCTTAGGGTTTGGATGTTTGAGGCCTTGAAGAGCCAACACCTCTTCCATCCATCTCTTATCCTTAGGTAAGTATAATCAGTGTCTCATTTCTTCCAAGAAAAAACCGTCACCTATAGACTCCATTACCCCATAAAGGCACTAGTCTACTCATCATATTGATTGATTGATTAAACAAGATTTCAAACTATCTTACTTGAAACATTTACTAACTTCTACTAACCTTAAACTATTATAATTCATTGACTAACTTCTTGTTGTTGCAAAATATTGCTACAACCATCTAACAACAACAAATTTATTTCAAAAGTGATATTAAATGTTGGTTAAACATTGCCAATTTTTCTTGTTACAAGTAGTCATCATTCTGCCAACCTAGAGGTACATTTTCTTGTCTTTTTCAAGCAATTTCAAGGCACAATTATTGTGGTTGTTACAAAATACTGTTTGTTGTTGTAAACAATTACATTGCTACAACTTTATATCAGCTTGCTTATTTTTCAAAGGTTCATGGTCTTATGAATGTAAATGTGTTGAACCTGCACAGAATAGATCTAGCTAAACAATGATACACACATTTGCAGAGAGAATTAGAGAAAGAAGAAGATGGAGAGAAAGAATGGAAGAATTCTCATTAACCGTATTCCAAACTCAAAGAGTGAATAATTTACAATAGATATAGGATGCATGAGTAATTAATGAGCCATAGTGGTGGTCTAGATTGATTTGGACACACACCAACAGTTACAAGAGTAAACTACCACCTAGTCTAGTCTCTCAGGAAGTTACAAGAGTGAACTACCACCTAGCTGAGTTAACTAATCAACTAGTCTTCAGTTAACTGACTGAACAAATAGTAGTGATTTGGTGATGATCCCAATGTTGCATGGTGACAAAACCAATGCAACATCTAAACTCAACTCAACTAGTCAAACTGAAGTGTCAACTGAAAGAGAATATTCTCCAGGTGGAATATTCTCTCCTAAAATATAGAAGATTGGATAATGACTAATTATGACTAATAAACAAATAAAAACCTTAGGAAAAACAAATCCTAGGTGTGTGTGAAGTAACTCCAACAATGGATCACTAACATCATTTGGTACTTGAAAGTTGCCACTCTTTTATATTTGTTGTCTTGTTCTGGGAAGGTACACCTTATTTACCTTTTTCTTCATCTCTATAAGACCCAAAGAATATTTGAATTGAGTGACCAGTGAGATGGGTGGAATTTCTTGCATCTTTTTCCTTAGTCATCATCCCTTTAGGCCACTAGGGACATCTCCCCTAGGGTACTTTAACATACTCCTAGATAGAAAGGGGTTTCTTGTTAATGTGACAGTGATAGGTCACCCCCTATTACGCAAATATTGGGAAATTACATATTGTGCGATAATAGGATGCATTCATCCAAACCATTTGTGTAAGAAAGGACAAACTACAATTTGACATTCCTTGGGAAGAATGTGTTCAAGAAGAACTGATGGCATATCCCCCAGGCATCTACCTCAGCAAGTCCTGCGCCTGACCTCTCGGTCTTAAGGATCGTTCAATTTCCTTCCTCGATCCGAAATGGCTCCTTCGATTCTCTGCTAGAATCTCCTTTGAAACTGGCCCACAGGTATTTTCGTCTCTTCAAAGCCTCTAGGTCGATCACTGTTCTCTACCCGATGGAAGAATAGTAAATCGGATTTCAGGGTTTTCAAACTCCCGATATCATGACCCTTTGGTTCCCGATTTCCCGATCTCAGATATACCGATGTGCTCCCTTGTTACCTTATCCTCCAGGCTATGCGTTTGGTCCACGCGACCTCCTCTTATATGACCATGGTCATACTCCCTATCAGGATTCAAGGTTTCGAGTGTCGAAGTGTGCTAAATCTCTTACCCATGGAATTCCTGATATTCTGACTCGTGACTTCGTGATATGATGTCACTAGGATGTCCTTTCCCAATCAATGACTGTGATCGGTCGCTGAGATCAACGGCTCCCGATCTCTCTCAGGGTCTCACGACTTCAAATGTCGAAGTACTTTGGCCTTCGATTCCCTGATCTCACGAATGTCGATTTCCCAATTTGACTCCCTTTTTGGGACCTTTCCCGAAAGTCACGATTGATACCACGCATCCTTAAAGATGGACGGTCCTGATGTGTATCAGGGTTTTTTTTCTTTTACCTTGGAAATCAGACTTCGCGGTTTCGACTTGCGAGAGTATCCTGTCCTCAGGACCTCTGAAACGTTGATCCCCGACTCCCTCCGAATTCCTAACACGTGTCCCCATTGGATGGATGGTTCAGATCATCCCTCGGGTTTTGCCAAATTATAAAACCAAAAACGCTTACCTGAGCAACCTCCGGTGTTTGAATCTTCGATGTTGGATGATCGCGACACGTGTCCCTCCTAAGATTCTACAGCTGTGATCCTTCCGTCATTTCAGGGTTTCAATAGGACTCAGACTCTTGTCCATTGAATTCCTGATATACCGATGATTCTCGATTCCTACCAACTGTCCCAGCAGATGGACTGCTCTGAACTCGTCGAGATTTTCACGATGGATTTCCCCGACCTCTTATCCACGGGACTTCCGATTTCCCGAACCCTGACACCTCAATATCCCGATGCTTCTCGAGGTTCTCACTCTACCCATGAGGGTTTAAACTCTATGCAACTCCTGTCAGATCAGATGGCTGACGGGTAACTGGCTGATGATCCAACGACTCACGATCCCTGGGGATTGAACTTCAAACGCAGTTGTAAACCCCCTCGCTTGTCTGGAATATTTGATGGCTGGTAGGATTTCGAGAATCCTCCCCACCGATTCCTGACCGTCGGTCTCTTCCCTTTGACAATTTCACGAAATGAACCCAATATTCCTCTGCGAAAGCCTTGTGCGCCTGCGGTGCAATTGTACAACGTCTATTTGAACACTCCATGGCACAAACTTCCTGTGCTTCTCTTCTGATGAGCTTGAAAGCCTTATCCCTCCTGAGCTTCCACACAACTCTGAGTCTTCAAGAAGACTCTTGCGCCCACTCCTTGCAGCAATTCTCAAGCACTTCCAAGTGTTGAGCTCTTTCGACTCTACGCACACCTGCAGCAGCAGTCCTTGAATTCTTCACTCAGATTCACAATTCTGAGTTTTTTCTTGGCCTGCACCCTCTTGCACGACTCCTGTGCCCAACTGCACTTCTAGGTATTTAGAACAAAGGTTAATCTATCTGAACCCTCTGTCAACGCACTCCTTGCAGATGACTTCAACTACACTCCTTGCAAGAACTCTAGCTCAGATAGAGAAACAATTGAAGCTAATTCTCTCTACCCTTCAGACTTCAACTTAGAACATGAAATCATATACACATCATATCAAAGCATATGTATAACAGGAAGAAAACATTCATGATCATATCATGCAGCATCAATACACAGAGAATAAACACAAAACCATGAATTTGAATCAATCTCTTTCTATAAATCCAAATATCAGTACATGGGTGTTCTTACACAGCTCTCTGCATGCTCTTGTTCTTCCTGCTCAATAATAATGTTACAATACACAATGAGGGTGTCTATATCTTGTTTCCCTCCTGCGCTCTCAAACAGTCTACTCTAGAACTAAATTCTACCTAACTTCATTAACTACTTTAAATGCCTCCTACCTACTAAGGACAAGAGCAGGCTGCTCAAGGTCCGATTACAGTAAATGAGTACGCCTCTCCTTAATTATCACATTTAAGTTTGGCGCATCCATTCTTCTTCAAAAGTCTTAAACAATTTAACATATGCTCAAAATGTGTGGCGCTTGCCCCCACGCTCACTTGATGTTGGCGATGCTCCTGCATCATACTCCCTCGCTTGAAAAATTTCATGGGCTTCTGTCCATGAGCTCCTGCATGGTCTGTCCATGCTTCTGAATCTCTGCTTCATTCTCCCAGCTGGCATCTTCAACTGGATGTCCCTTCCACTTGACCAAATATTCAAAGTATTTCTTTCTTCTGGTCTTCTTACCAATTCTTTTGTCTAATATGTTTTCCATTTGTGGCTTCTCCACAACTAGCATCTGCTTTTGCCATTGAACTTCTGACTGTTCATTTTCTACTCCTGCTTCCTCAGGTTTATATGGGTACAAATATGATACATTGAATATTGGAGAAATTCCGATCCCATCGGGTAATTCAATCTCATAATCATTTGTCCCAATCTTCTTTAAGACCCTACATGGCCCAATTTTCTTCATATTCAACTTATTATATGTTCCTCTCGGGAACCTTTCTTTTCTCAGATATGCCAGAATTAAATCACCAACTTCAAACTGAAGTTGTCTTCTATGCTGATCGACTCTACACTTATACTCCTAATTTGAATTCAGTAATCGTTCCTTCACCTTGCTGTGAAGTTCCTTCATCGCCTCAGCGAATTCTTCTGCACTAGCGCTGCTAGTCGCAGTCTATTCTGAATCCCTCAATTCAAAAATTCCTCTTGGTGGCATACCATAAACAATCTGAAATGGAATCTGGCCTGTGCTCCAGTTCACTGAGTCGTTGTACGCAAATTCTGCCTGTGGAAATATACTATCCCACTGGCTATGGTGTTCTGTCACCAGGCTCCTCAGTAAGTCTCCCAGACTTCTGTTTACCACTTCTATCTGTCCCTCTGTCTGAGGGTGATAAGTTGAGCTAAACAACAAGTTAGTTCCCATCTTCTTCCATAATGTCCTCCAGAAGTGTCCTACGAACTTCGTATCTCTATCTGAAACTATGCTCCTTGGAAAACCATGAAGTTGAATGACCTCCTTGAAAAACAAGTTCGCGATGTGAGTCACGTCACTAGTCTTCTGACATGGAATGAAGTGTGCCATTTTGGAAAATCTATCCATCACCAAAAATATTGAATCAGCACCTCTTTGTGTTCTTGGAAACCCTA